>CAOKZL010003862.1:0-64793 GCA_948472985.1 Iguana delicatissima | reverse complement strand
TTGCCCCCCCCCCTTTCCACATCTTGTGTTATAGGCACCATTTGCAGTGGCCAGTGTAGTACTGTTCCAAAGACGGAGGTCCACCGCAAGCCCTTTGCTGACAGTCCCCGGAGAGCTTCTAGGAAAGAAAAACAACTGTAGCCACGGGGCACAAATACCTATCCCTGGCACACGGGTGGGGCACCTAATACTTTAAGAAGCATTGAGTTACAGTACTCGTTTAGGCTTGGGGTTCAAATCTCCATTTATTCGCCCCTCCCTAAACTGTAAACCCCTGGATTCCGTAAGATGCTGAAAGTGGAATAATAGCGCTATAACAATCTAGTGCGGAAATGACCCGAGTTTCACCATCACATTTCTCGGGGGTTTGTTGCAAGCCACTGCGGGGCAGTACTTTGACTAGACTTCGAACAGGACCCCACTGAGCTCTGAAACCCACTGGATGACTTTGTGCCGGCCACCCCCGTTCAGTCTGCTCCACCTCACGAGGCTGTGGTGAGGACAGAGCGGAGGGGGGCGCTGCGCCCGCTGGACAGGCGGCGTAAACACAGCAAGTACATGGAGGAGTGCTGGAGCCCCAACAAGTGGGGACCGGGAGCGACACATTCCGGCTCGTCGTGCGCATCCTTTCTTCTAACCGGTCTACCCACAACCTCTGCCGATACCTGCTCGTCAGCGACTCCGCTTCCTTTCCGCCCTGGCGCCGCGGCCGTTATTCCTCCCCTCAACTGCCGTTGCTCCAAGCCGACAAACGGCTAGAACCGCCCTCCCTTCATTCTCATGTTCCCATTGGTCTAGGGAACCCCGTTCCAACTTTTTCCATTGGTGTCTCCGCTTCTTTTCACCGCCCACGGCTCCCTCCGGTGCGTAAAGTTTAATTCTGATAGGATACCACGGAGCGCATCGTGACGTCATGTCCTTGAGGGAAACGTGATCCCTAAATTCCCGTCCTGAGAAATGTTGAGCGTGGTTGGCCACAACCCCGTTGACGGCCCGCCTCCTTCGCTTCCGAAAGAGCGCGAGGGAAGCCCGCGAGCTTCAGGGGAGGAGAAATTATTGCGGCCACGCCCCCTTCTTATTCCGTTTCCTGTCAGGCGAAGCTGAAGAAAATGGCGGCTCAAAAAGGGGCTCCTCGTCTTATTTTAGGACTCGCTAGAAGGCCGGGAGGGCGGGCGTTTTCTGGCACTCACGGCGTGGCCGGCCCTCTCAGCGCCGAGCAGTTGGCGCAGAAACTGCGGGCTCAGACGCGGGAGCAGCAAAAGCCTGAGAAGGAGGTGAGCCTGTTGGAGGTGATGAACGGGCAGGGCAGCGGCCAGCGGGCTTCATTTCCCGGCATGTGTCATGGCAGGAAGGGGCGGTTATCAAGGGGACGGCCGCCTTTCCCACTTCCCAGCCAGCCCGGGTGCTGGGCCGGGTTGGAGAACTGCATGTGCTCTGATCTCGCCCAGATGTGGATCTGTGCGCCCCTCTTTCCTTGCTCCGTGCAGTGTTCCTTGTTGCGGGCAACCCAGCGGCGGCACTCCTGTGTGTGTGTGTGTGTTGTAGAGCAGGTTGTTAGCCAGGACTGGCTCTCGCAATACTCCCCACCCTTCAGAGAGAGAGAGCACACTCTGTGTGTGTGTGTGTGTTTATGCGTGCGTTTTCTTTTCGCCTTCCTCTCCCACGATAGCCGAGTCCCAAGCGCTTCTGCCGGCGGCCGGGCTGCAGCAACAGCGGCGAGTCTCCTTGACGCCTCCGGGGGCTGGCAAGCAATTTTTTTAAAAAAAAATGGGGGAGGGAAGGGGTGGGAAGACTCGATCTCTCCCAGCCCGACGCCGCCTTCACTCTGCAGCCCACCCGGCTTTCTGTCCTCGCAACGGGTCCTTCGCGTTGGGAAAGCCCCGATCCCAACTCTCCGGCCAGCGCCCAGAGGCAAAGGAAAGGGGGCCCCCCGCGTCCGCACTGGCATCGTCGATCCCGCGGCAAACTCCCCGATCAGGTTCCTAGACTAGGGACGCCTCCCCTGTTTGTCCTCTCTTCGGCTTTGCTTTTAAGTAGCAGTGTAGGGGAGGAAAAAGACAAGACGGGTGGGTAGGTTTTTGCTTTGGCTACACGCGAAAAAAAGAGGACTTGCATGGGGGATGTAACTTTTGCAGAAAGGGGGGAGTTGCATTGGGGAAGGATGGGCTATTTTGCTACCGCGAGGAGTGAAAAATGGCTCTTTGCAACTCCACGGAACTAGAAGTCTTGTTTTGGAGCTCCCAAAACCTTGGGCAGACAAAGAGGGGGTCCAGTTGCGCTCCTCGCCTAGGAGAAAGTTCAGCAAGAAGCGAATCCTGCTTGTTTGGAAACACGACGGTGGGCAGCACACTTAATAAAAATAAGACATCCCCTGAAAATAAACCATACTGTGTCTTCTTGAGGAAAAATAAATATAAGACAGTGTCTTATTTTCGGGGAAACACGGTACATATCCCACAATACTGTAGGCCTTGGAGGTCCTTTAAAAACCACATGGTTTATTCTCAGCGTCCCTGGCCATGTGCGAGTGGAGCGTAATATGGGAAACTGTCCAACAGTTTAATGATATGTGAGCAATAGTTATTTATTTTGTACTGTTTCATAATCTCGAAGGGCTGCACGGCCTGATCAGAGATGAAATCTTAATCTTAGATGGAAAGGTAAACTCATAAAATGTATTTGTTTTCCGAATCCAAAATCCACAGTTAGGATTTGGGGCCAACTACTAAGCATAAAATATATTATGCAGGCTTTCGAAGCTTCACTGGCTTCTTCCTCAGGTAAAGATGTTTTAAAAAATTTCTGAATGGCCAACACGGCTACCCCTGAATATTTGGATTCATTTTTTTTTTTAATAGTAGACTAGGGAAACTGGCTGTCCCACAGTTTTGAGCTACAGATCCTATAATTCATTGCTATTAACGTTTCTGTTTGGAACTTCTGAGAGCTGAAGTGCAAAGGCATTGGAGGGTGAACAGGTTCCTCACTCCCATTTCCAACACACAATGCTCTTCTGGAATAATATACTGTATTATTTCTCCACAAAAGCGATTGTGTGGCTACCATGAATAATTTGTTATTTGCCATCAAGTCGAGTATGACTTATGGCAGCCCTGTGAATGAGAGATCCAAGAGCCTTGGCCATCAGTTCCCTTGCTCAGGTCGTGCAAACTCAGGACAGTGGCTCCCTTGATTGAGTCATCTGTTGTGCAGTCTCCCTCTTTTCCTGTTGCCTTCCACTTCACTGAGCATTGTAGTCATCCCTCCACGTTTGCAGGTTTGACTTTCATGAATTTGATTGTTCAGAAGTTTCCCCGAACCTTTCCCCTGCATCTCAGGTGCTTCTTTTCTAGGGAGCCTTCCCTCTTGGCATCTCTGATCAGACCATGCAGCCTTATAAAAACCTGCCTCTGCTCCTCCTCTTGCTCCCCCAGCAGCTGCCTGGCCAGCTAAGAGCGTCTAACAGCTGAGTTTTCAGCACCACAAAGCCTCTCCTAGCCCCACAAGCACACGCAAAGAAGGACGTGGGTGAGAGAGGAAGTGCAGGGCCTCCATACTGACCCCACCTTTCCCTCTCCTTTTCCTTACTTGCTTTGGACCCTGGGTGCCTGTTCTTCCCACCATGCCTTGGATCCCTTCCCACAGAGACACACACAGATTTTGATATTTGTGATTTTTTTCCTGCTTTTGCGAAGGTCCTGTGCCACTAACCCTAGCAAATGTGGAGGGCTAACTGTATTGTCTTTTCCAGTAAGTCATATTGTCTCATAATATGTCCAAAGCACAATAGCTTCAGTTTAGTCATCTTTGCTTCTAGGGAGAGTTCAGGCTTGATTTGCTGTACGACCCATATATTTGGTGGGTGTTTTTTTAGCAGTCCATGGTATCTGCACCACTTTTCTCCAGCACCGTATTTCAGATGAATTGATTTTCTTCCTATTAGCTTCCTTTGCTTCCTAGTTTTCACACCCATGCCCATAGAACTATCTCTCCACACCAAAATTTTCTTTTAGTTACTAGTACTTAGGCAACTTGTGTGATCCCTTGCCTTCTTGTGCATTCTTTGCCCCTTTCCACACAGATGTGCAAATAAACAGAAAGAGGTTGTACTTCAGACAAACTGCTAGCCCATGGCAGTAAAAGCACATGCAGAATTTAATCTTACATGCTTCTTTCCATGCTACCGTGGCTGTTGTCTTCACAGATTCCACTTCTTGAGTGTAAATAATGTTCCTGATATTTTAGATCAGTGTTGGGCAGGAGGTAAATTGGGAACTACTTTTTGATTTTGAGGTAATCTAAACTAGATTGGCAAGGATTTCTGATTTAAAGTCTTCTAACAATAGTAGCAACAAAATGATTCCCTGTTAGTATCTAGTCATATTCTGCAATAAAGATTGCTTGGTATGATAAGGAGGGGATTTTTTTTATAGAAGGACCATGGATTCTATTCCACTGCTCAAAAAAAATTCCTCTTTTCCACTGCTACTCTGACTTGCACCAATAAAAAACAAATTCTTTAAGTCTTAGCTCTGTCCATGTTTTAGTTTATCCAGATTACTTAAGAGCCAGCTACATTATTTCAGCAAGATTTCCTTCTAAGGAAATGTTAACTGTAGTTTGACCCTTTGAGTGCTTAATTAGAAGTAAGTTTCACTGAACATACTGAGGCTTGCTCCCAGATAAACATTTTAGGATTGCTACCTTAATCTTTTTAATCTCTTATTGAGTCTTTTTTTCACATTGTCAATCAATAGAACATTCTATTTTACAGGCAAGCAATTTTGTTGGGAGTCCAGATTTTGCACAAAGACATTTCTGTGAAACAGTGATGGCAATGGTTACTTCCAGGTTTGCTTCTGGCCTTTAGGGGACAAAATTAAACAAAGCTGCAGTTTTGCAGCATTTACAGGCATTTTTTGGGGGGAGAATCAACTCCCATTTTTCCCCCTCACTTCCAGTATGGTTGCACAGGTTTAGAAAAAGGACTTGTGGCTGCGTGCAGTTCATGAGTCCCTGCTCCTGACCTATTCATTTTTGGTACTTACATCACAAATGGCACTTACAGACTTTCACAGTATCATTAGTGTTCACTGGTTTCTCTCTCCTATAGTTGTTCACTCAATCAAAAAAAGGCTATTCTGTACATCTGGTGTTTTCCTGATAAAGCTTGAATTGGTTCTCACAACAGTTGTTTTCTGCCACACATAATAGCTAAAGCTGAAAGTAGACATTAAATGGTTAAAGGTTGTAGCAGTCTTCCAGTGTTTGTTCTTTGACTTTAGTGAAAAGCAGCTTTGGAAGGTCCTAGTTTATTTATTTTGAGCATTTTTTCTTGCTTTCAGCCAGAAAGTCTCCCACAAAAACTTACAGAAGACAAACAAGATTCAGTCTTCAGGTTTACAGTATAAAGAGATGATACTAAAGGCTTCTACATGTTTCTGCACTGCAGCTCCAAAAATTCCTCACCATTGACTGTGCTGACTAGGACTGATGGGAGTTGCACACCAACAATATCTGGAGGGTTGCACTTTGCTTGCTTCTGTGCTAAAAGAAGGCAAGCAAACTTGAGTACCAGTTTGTCACAGTTATATAGAAGTTCTTGTTGTAACCAATTAGACTGAAAACTACTTAGAAAGAATGGATCCTGTTGAAACAGATCCTTCGGCAGAGCAGGTAGGATGACCCTGCCTCTCATTTTTTGCTTAATGAAACACGGAATCCACTTGAGCAGAAAGTCAACAGGAAAGGACTACTTTTACCTTTCTGTGATAGCTGTTTTTTGTAATAAAATTGCCACCTGTGCCCTAATACTTTCCTAATCATAGAGGAAAAGATAGGTTCTTCCCCTATATGAGAAAGCAGTTCAAATGGAGGTGATTTTATTTGGTGAAGTCACCGGAGGAATAGGATTAAACAGACCATCTCTTCCCCTACAGCTTCTTTGATTAGTTTCCCAGTCTTTCAGAGACACGTTTTTAAAAAATTCCAGAAAACATACATGCTTTTGATACATAATACCTAATTTGGCGCTTTAATTTGCACAGACATATTTTCCTATTAGTCCTAGGTTTTGGTAGAACCAGTGGACTTCATTGTTTTTAATTGTTGTTAGACAATTAAACTAGTGTTGTTTCTGTTGTGTGGAAATATTATTGTTGCATGTATTTGCTTTCTTCATGTGTTGGGTCTGTAAAAGTGATGCAGCAAAGAGATGAATTAACTACTCTATATTTTCCTTGTTGGTTTTTCGAAGATTCCTAAAGACCCTGTACGAAGGCGTGTGCGGGAACTTGCACAACTAACTCAGCAGTTGCAGCGAGTTCATCCTAATGTGCTAGCCAAAGCACTCAGAAAAGGAATCCTCTACCAGAACAATGAGATCGTTGTGATTAACAAACCTTATGGCCTCCCTGTTCATGGTGAGAAGAATATAGTCTTTAATGTCTTACAGTGTCAATGTAGAACCATAATGGATAGACAGCTTTAAAGGGGTCTGATAAAGACTCACGTTTGTATCCAAGATCTTTTATTGGCTTCTCAATATTTGAAATATGAGCTGAAATTTATACAGCCAGTGCTGCTCAGGCAGCAGTACCTAATTATTAAATGCAGGGAGCAAGGAGCGGAATGGCTTTCTCTGCCATCTTTTGCTTGTGGGCTCAGATTGTTGGATTATATCCATGGTCTCATAACCTGAACCGTAATTACCTTCTAATTAGATGTGCAGCAGTCTATATTGAAAGCCTCTGCGGACAGAGATTGCCTCTAAGTATCTACTCTATGCGTTGAATAGATCAGTCTTGCAAATAAAACAAAAATCACATTGTGTTTCTGTTGTGCAAATCCTTCTTATTGTCTCCATTTGCCCTTTAGGGGCTGTGTGGGGCAATTTAGTCACATTTTTTGCCTCCCTGAGCTCTTTTACACCCTGAAGATGCATTTTAAAAACAGGAATGACCAGGCTCATTTACTGTTGCAAAAAATGGCTCTGGTCAAAAACATTGTAGAAATGACTCTCCACACTCCAAAGAGGGTATTGAGTGGCCATAAATAAATAAATAAAGTAGGGTGGTGCAGTGGGATGGAACCCTCTCAAGTCTCCTGGAGACAGCCAGTGTGGTGCTTAATCCCCCAGTCCCAGTTCTGTAGGAAAATTTTACTTGGCCCAGTTAAGAAAGCCAGGTTCTTCTTCGTGGTCTCTGTGCCTTACACACTAGGAGCTTTCATGCATGCGCGGTACCGTTCGGAAAATTCTAGAGCTTAGTAGCTTGGCGGGAACCCCTCCCCCATGTATCCACTGAGCATGCTCAACCCGCCGAGCAACGGTCTCTCCTCAGTTCTTTCTCGTCCGCGTCGCGTACGGAGGTTCTGAGCTTAGAGGGTTTCTTCTTTGGCCTTTTCTTGCAAGTTTTTCTGGTTTTTCGACTCGGTTTTTTGGCATTTGGACTACTCTTACGGATTACGGACTAGTTTGTCGCTTTCGGTGCTTTTGTCCCCTTTTCTCTGGGACTTTTGACCCCGACTTGCCAAACCCCCCCCCATCTTCGTCATTTGTCACGTCTCTTCGCCTGCATTCAACTCTTCGTCTTCTCCTTTGGACTTCTATGTCGACCCTTTTCAAACCCTGCAAGAAGTGTGGTCGTAAGGTCGCTACTTCCGACGGGCACAGCGAGTGTCTTCTTTGTTTGGGCGAGGCTCATAACATCAGAGCCTGCCCCATTTGCAAGGACTTCACCTCGCAGACTCTGAGGAACCGGCTGGCACACCTCAAGTCTTTTTGTTGGGAGTAGTCTTTCTCTCTTCAAGACCCTGCCCCAGTAAGGAGCCCGTCGAAGATGGCAAAGACCCGACCGACGACCGCACTCCCGGTGACTTCTGCGCCTTCCGATCCTGCCGCGCCGATGGTACCAGGCTCGCTACCGAGGATACCGAAGATCTCGGTGGCTTCCTCATCGGTGACTCCTGGAGAGGCCCCTGTGGACTCGCAGGGTGCCAAGCCCTCTAAGACGGTTACTGCTGCCCAGCGTAAGCGCCCGGCGGCTTCGGAGTCCGAAAAAGAAAGGGAGAAGAAGAAGAGGAAGGACAAGTGTGGGTCTCTGGCTAGACCACCTGTCCTTACTCCACCTTTACTTTGACCCAGCCAACGGTCGACCCCGGTGAGGTCCCAGAACCCCAAGTGATCTTGGAGGTTTCTGATGTGGACGACCCGGTGGTCTCCCTGACTCCCTCGGAGCCACCGCTTTTGGAGGAAGAAACCTCTGCGACAGGACACCCTGTTCTGGCGGCCCGCTCGGAGGATAGTCCACCTGCTCCCCAGACCTCGCTGACATCTCGAGTTTCTGTCGGTAGAAGCATTTCGCCTGAACGGCGTTCTTCCTCACACCACCGGCAGCTCTTCCCCGAGTATCAGGACCGCCTGGTTTATTCAGAGCGTGGGACTGTGCATCCCTCCCCACGTCGTCGGGATTTTGAGCATTACCCCTGTGACGACCAAGGGGACCGTCCCGAATATAGACGATCCCCCCAAGGCATCGGGAGGACTATCCAGGATGGCCACAGCCACCCCGGGACTCGCCTTACTCATCGGCGTCCTATACATGAAATATGGCCGGGAGCATGTCTGGAGGGAGTATTCTGGCTCCTACAGGCCATACTCTCCCTCTTACCAAGACCGTTACCACCCTGATGTCGGCCGCTGGTCCCCTTATTGCCGCTCTAGATCGCCTTCCAGGGGAGCTGAGCATCGCCCGCACCGTGAGCGTACTCCATTGCGCTCCCCGACATGAGCACCTCAACATCGCCGGTCCCGAGAGCTTTCCCCTCATCACCGGCCAGTTTCTCCACCTCCACGGGTGACGTCTAGGGTGTATCGCCTGACATCTGATGCTGTCCCCACCCAGGCGTCTTCTTCTGCGGTCACTACTGTTACTCAGGCGCTTCCGCGTCCGGTGTCCTCGCTGGTTCCCCCGGTGACTGCTACCCAACCACCCGCGGCTCCGTAGACGGTCTCGTTGCCGGTACCGTCTCATGCCCAATCACCAGCGCACCGGTCGGACCATTCTCCGGACAGGTCCTCCACGGCGGTGTCCCAGGATTACGACTCTGAGTCGGACTCTAAAGACTCTACACTCGTCTCGCACGAGTTCCCTCCCTTGGCATTCGGAGATCCAGCTCCTGGGTTGGTTCTTGAGGATGTGCGACAGTTCTCGGACATTCTCCTTCGGATGTCGAAAGCCCTGGGTCTGAAGGTGGCAGATCCGGCTCCGGCGGTGCAGGACCCGGTTTTCCACTACGTGGATACCCGCCCTCCTGCGGCAGCCCCGCTACCGTTCCTGCCCGCCTTGATGGAGGCCCTCAAACGCCCATGGCCTCAGCCATCTTCAGCCCAGCCCATACCACACAGGCTGGAACACCTCTATCGGACCCAGAAGGAGGATGCCGAGTTCTTATTCAATCATCCTCAGCGCAACTCAGTGGTGGTGGATTCGGCGCAGACCAAGGGCGGTTCCAGACCCCACACGACACCGCCGGACAAGGAAGGGCGTCATTTGGACACTTTCGGAAGGAGGTTCTATTCTGCCTCCTCCTTGGTGGCGAGAGTGTCCAACACCCAAGCTTGCATGGCAGCCTACCTGCGCAGTCTTCTCGACAAGTTCGCCCTATTCTCTCCACTGTTCCGGAGGAGAATAGGGTGAGCGCAACAAAGTGGTAGCGCTCGCGAACCAGCAGATCATCTCGTCGAGACATTCTGTGGAGGTAGCATCCCGAGTCATGGTCAGCTCTGTCACCCTCCGAAGGTATGCCTGACTGCGATCCTCAGGCCTCCAGGAGGACACCCGGAAACGCATGGAGGACCTCCCATTCGACGGCAAGGGTCTCTTCAGTGCGTCAACGGATGAGGCGATGGACCACATCGTCAAGGCCTGTCTAACGGCCAAGAAGATGGGGATCCGTCAGCCTCCGCAGACCCGCCGTGGCCCGCGGCCTACGTGGCACCGTTCGTCCTCTGCGAGCTTCCGACCTCGTTCGCCCAGGTCCAGATCCTCTCGGACTCCCGCCACATCTTCCTCCAGACGTCCTGCACGGGGCCGACAGATGGCTTCCAAGAAGTCTTCATCGGGATCCAAATCCCGCTTTTGATGGGATCTGCAGGACTCTACCTCAGCCAACCTTCCGTCTTCCATCAGCCCTAACGAACCATCCCACGCTGGCCAAACACCTCGACTCGTGACAATCGATCACGTCGGACTCTTTGGTGTTCACCATTGTTCGGCTAGGTTACGCCATCGAGTTTGCAAGTATTCCACCTCGAGGCGTTTTCTACTCCACCCAGGCCAGCCCGGCTCTGCTGGAAGAGATCCAGTCCCTCCTACAGAAGGGAGCGATCGAGCCGGTCCCGCTCTCGGCCACTACCACCGGCTTCTACTCCCGGTACTTTACAGTACCGAAATCGGACGGGACCCTACGACCTATTTTGGATCTCCGAGGGATAAACGAATATATCCGCCCCAGGAGGTTCAAGATGGTCACCTTGTCGACGATCCTACCCTTCCTCCGCCGAGGAGACTGGTTCGCTTCAATTGACCTGCGGGATGCTTATTTCCACATTTCCATCCGTCCGCAGCACAGACAATACCTTCGGTTCGCGATTGACGGCACCTCCTACCTGTACCGGGTGCTGCCGTTCGGCCTCTCCACCGCACCAAAGGTGTTCACGAAGTGCGTGGCCCCTATGGTCTCCCACCTGCGGACGAAGGGCATCACTGTCTTCCCCTATTTAGACAATTGGCTGCTGGTAGCGTCCTGCAAGAACAAACTGTACTCAGACATCCATCTGACGCTGTCCCTCCTGACCCGCCTGGGTCTTCGGGTCAACCCGAAGAAGTCACACCTCGAGCCGGCGAGAGCGTTGGACTTCATCAGAGCCACCCTGGACTCGGTCTTGGCCAGGGCCTACCTGCCTCTGGAGCGGGCTCGTACCCTCCGCCGATCTGCTGCGGCCGTCTTCGACGCCCCAACGATATCAGCGAGGAGAATACAACAGCTCCTGGGCTACATGGCCTCCACCACGGCTGTCACGTACCTGTCAAGGCTGCGAGCACACCCCCTACAACACTGGTTTGTGAGAGCCTTCAACCCGCTCCGAGACGACCAGCGCCTGCGACTTCGACTGCCGACACCAGTACGTCGCTCTCTGCTGTGGTGGCTCTCATACCGTCATCTCCTGTCCGGGATTCCATGCACACGACTGACCCCTCGGCTCACAGTCACGACCGACGCTTCCCTCTTCAGATGGGAGCGTATTGCGACGACCTCAGAGTCCGAGGTCGATAGACTGGCGACGAGACCGCTCTCCACATAAACGCCCTCAAGCTCCTAACCATCAGGAAAGCTCTGAGAGCGTTTCGCAATCTGATTGCTGGACAAGCCGTGCTGATCCTGATCGACAACATCATGGCGGTGTGTTATGTCAACAGACAAGGAGGGACCCATTCTACCACGCTCCTGACCATCACTCTCCAGCTCTGGGACTGGTGCGTGTCCCTCCGAGTTCACCCTGTTGCCGTCCACCCGACAGGACAGGAGAATACGACAGCAAACGCCCTGAGCAGGGACACTTCTACCAACCACGAGTGGTCCCTCTCAGAGGATGCGTTCCGCTTGATACGGTGCCGCTAGGGTGATCCCGACAACGATCTCTTCGCCACGGTGTCGAACGCCAAGTGTCGCCGGTACTGTTCGAGAGCCAGCCGGGGACCGAACTCCCTCGGCGATGTGTTCCAGTACCGATGGACAGAGGGTCTCCTGTACATCTTCCCACTGTTCCCCCTGCTGGGCAGGGTGGTCGCCAAGATCCTAGCGTACTGATCCGACGCCATCCTAGTCGCCCCGTACTGGCCGAGGCAGCTTTGGTTCGTCCCGCTGCTCGAGGCCTCTCGGGGACGGCTGCTCAGGCTTCCAGCAGCACCTGACCTGCTATCGCACTCCGGCGGTCACATTCTCCATCCCGACCTGCCTCTCCTGGACCTCCACGCGTGGAGGATAGCGCCCTAGACGATCCCGCTGTCCAGGACGTCCTTACCGCGGCCAGAAAGGAATCGACCCGCCGCAACTATGCCTGCAAGTGACGGCGGTTCGCGACTTTTGTGGAGGAGCGTGGAGACACGGTATCGCCAGTTGCTCTCGGTACCGTGCTCCGCTTCTTGCTTCACTTGAAACAAGAGGGTCTCTCGTTTTCTTCGTTGAAGGTGTACTTGTCTGCCATTGTGGCTCTCCTTCGGCAGCGCTCTTCCGGGATGCCACGATGAAACAGTTCCTGAAGGGACTCCACCATCTATACCCGCCGGTATTGCTGCCGTTGCCTCCATCGTCCCTATATCTGGTACTCTCTCAACTTACGAGACCACCCTTTGAGCCTATGGCCACTGCTGATGATAGGTTCCTGACTCTCAAGACTGCTTTCCTGGTGGCTGTCACCTCTGCCAGGCGTGCCAGCGAATTGACAGCGCTACGCGTCGACAACCCCTTCCTGGTTTTCCACCGGGATAAGGTGGTTCTCCGCCCGGACATTTCTTTCCTCCCAAAGATCGTCTCTCATTTCCACCTTAACCAGGACATCATCCTTCCTACGTTCTATCCTAACCCGACGACCCCTCTTGAGAGGTCTTTGCACACCCTGGATGTTCGAAGGGCCCTGGCCTTTTACACTCAGAGGACTGCAGCCTACAGGCAGACCCCTCACCTGTTTGTCTGCCACAGTCAGTGTCGCAGGGGCCGCAAGGTGTCCACCCAGAGATTCTCCAAGTGGGTGGCCCAGACAATTCTGCTTGCTTATGACATGGCCAAGAAGCCTCCTCCTGACTTGCTTTGGCCGCACTCCACCAGAGCTGTGGCATCCTCAGCAGCCGTCTTGCAAGGTGTGGACCTTCAGGAACTTTGTCGAGTGGCGACCTGGTCCAGGCCCTCGACTTTCATCTGCCACTATCGGCTGGACTGTCGGTCCAGGAGGGATGCCCGGTTTGGAGGAGCGGTGCTGGCCTCCGTACTCTAGGGACCTGACCCACCGTCCTTCTGGTAAGCTACAAAGTCTCCTGGTGTGTAAGGCACAGAGACCACGAAGAAGAAACAGGTTGCTTACCTGTAACTGTGGTTCTTCGAGTGGTCATCTGTGCCCTTACACACACCCGCCCAACCATCCCCTCACTCTCAGGTCCCCTTTTTTCAGCGGACTTATAGAAATGAGGAGAGACCGTTGCTCGGCGGGCTGAGCATGCTCAGTGGATACATGGGGGGAGGGGTTCCCACCAAGCTACTAAGCTTTAGAATTTTCGGAACGGCACAGCGCATGCACGAAAGCTCCTAGTGTGTAAGGGCACAGATGACCACTCAAAGAACCACAGTTACAGGTAAGCAACCTGTTCGTCTAAGTATATAACATCCAAAATCGTTCTCCAGATTACTCAGTGAGTATTCATGAGAATTGCTGTAGGAAAATTGCCTTTCTAGTCCATGATATTTTCATGTTTTCACACGTTGGGAGCGTCACTGTTGTGGAAATCAAGATTATTCTGTCTTTGTGCGTATGTAATTAGGACTGTTTCTGTTTTCTCCCTAGGTGGCCCCAAAGTGAAGACTTGTGTTACAGATGTTCTGCCGGTACTGGCAAAGATGTTGTATGGCATGAAGGCTGAACCCCTTCACTTGTGTCACAGGCTAGACAAGGAAACAACTGGGGTGATGGTGCTGGCACGGGACCAGGATGTGGCACACCAGGTTCAGGAGTTTTTCAGGACTCGCCAGGTAGAGAAGAAATACTGGTATGTGAGACCTTACTGCTATTCAACCGTTTTATTTTGTTACCACTTTGTAAGAAGTTTTGATTTCATATGGTCCAGAGTAGGGAGCCAGTAGTCCTCAAGATACTGTTCAACTGCAACAGTAATAGTCCAACGGGATACCTAGTGGTGGGAAATAGAGAGAATTGCAGTCCAAAATACTGTTCTAAATTTTTAATATAGGCCAATAATCTCTTCAGAACTACAGTTGTGTTGTAGGACCAGTTAAGAGCACCCCTGTCATGTCAGCTATGCTTCACGACATAATTAACAGTGTTACACATTCATAATAATGCATAAAACATCTTTATATTAGAAAATTATTGTTATAGGTCACCCTCTTAGTGTTTTAACTTATCTTATTGTAAGTGAGCATTTAGTTAGGCTATCAAAATAGAGAGCTGGGTTAATTGTTTTAAGGTATTGCAATCAACTAGTGATTTATTATGTATGGGCTAGGGAGTACGTAAGCTGTAAATGTGAGTGACCATGCATATCAAAGGAAGCAGTTAAGGAAAACCAAAGGGGAGATTGGAAGCAGAGGACCACAGGTGGCTAGCCAGTGTAAAGCTATATAAACAAATAAGAAATACAGCAGAGATGCATTAGATCAGAGTATGGAAATGAAGTCTTCTAGGGGACCACTGGAAATTTGGGAAGGGGAAAGATACAATATTTGCGTACTGTCAATTCCATTGGTGGATTCTTTGTATCAAGATAAAACCAGAATGTATGATGCCAAAAGTTACATTCTGCAGCCATTTGTGATTAATGTGCCTCATTAAATACATTGGAAAAACCCTGTGTGTTTTCTTGAGAGTCACAGGGCAGATCATACATGACAATACCTTCTGTCCCTCTCATAAAGAATGCTGGTGATCATAGCAGAAGACTGAAGTGTTATGCGATTGATTCTGGTTACTTTGATAGGGCAATCTGTATTGGACAACCAAAGCCAACAGAGGGTTTGGTGGATATTCCAATTGTGGAGAGAGAAGTGGAAGGCCAGCAGTCACACTTTAAAGTGAGTTTGCTTCCTGTCATTCATGTCTTACCTCTTCCAGATGCCTCCACCCCTGAGTCTGTTCTGAAACTTCTCTTTGCTTCTGGCATCAGGGCTTAAGATTTGTTACTTAACCTTTATACCTTGAATATATAATGCAGTACATAATTGGACCAGCTTCATAGACTGAGCAACTGAGCTTTGAGAAGGAATGTTGCACCATTCTTGAAGGCTTTCCTGTGTAAACATCACTGTGCTTGAAATATTATACTCTGCCTTCTTTGAACTGTGCCACCATCAATGTCTGAAGGGGAGCAGATATGTCTGTTACACAGAACTATAACTGTTTTCCACTGGCTTTAGTACCTGAGGTCAGCATGGTTTGGCTGTTCTGTTAAGTTGCTGTGCCCAAATCATGAAATACAGTCACAGTACAGTCCTTCCTCCACATTCACAAGTTTGACCTTCGTGAATTTCATTATTTACAAGGTACCTGCTTGCCTCCCCCACCCATTCTCCTCTTCCCATTGCCTTGCCTTTTTTCTGGGTGTGCAGCATTCCTTCTCCATGCCTGGGCAAAAGGCAAGGGAAAGAGAGGAGGAAAGGCTCTTATGCTCCTTCTCCGTGCACATCTCTCCCGTCCCCTGCCTTTTGCCTGGATATGCATACCTTCTTTCCACACACCTAGATAAAAGGCACAGGAATGGGAAGGGGAATGGGGGGAAGGCTTGCACATACCTTTTCCACATGCTGGGCTACCCCTCCCATTGGCTTGGCTTTTCCCTGGGCCCATGAAAAGAAAGCAGTGTGCCCAGGCAAAAGGTGAGGAAATGGTGGGGGGCAGTGCTCACTTGGGTGTGGGGGAGAGTTATTTATGGGTTTTTGACTTTTGCAAGGACTCTGTACCCTGAACCCTTACGAAAGTTGTGGGGCCTCTTCTACTCAAAAATATGACCAGGGCAAGATTCAGGCTGCTACAGTCTGCTCTGTCAGCTGAGAAATGTGACAATCCTCTATTATCCTCATTCTTCTATTTATTTAGAAACTGTTCTTAGTAGTAGGATGCTGGTATTGAATTACGCACATCTTCACAGTGATATATTAAATTGTCTCTGTTTTGGTCAGATGGCGCTTGCTCCAAATTATCGCATGTCCCATGAGGATGGGAAGATGTTTAAAGTGCGTCAGCACAGAGATGCCCATATGGCAGTGACCCGATACCATGTCCTTAGCAGCTGTCCCTCCTGTACCTTTCTTGAGTTGCACCCCATTACAGGTAAGGTCTTCCTTCTTGGGTGTCTCTATTTGTTAGCTTTTCTCTGTATAGTTTCTGCTCCAGCAGGATCACAGGAAACTATGTTGGTATCAAATATCAAAAGCCTACAAGAGCATATTGGAACTTGATGGATTTTATCTCAGTTGGCTACTTGTGTTCACAATAATGTTCTGCTTTACTAGGTGTGGATTTCTTTTCCTGTTTATTGCCTGATTTAATGTGCTAGAACAGTGATTCTCAACCTTCCTAATGCCGCAACCCCTTAATACAGTTCCTCATGTTGTGGTGACCCCCAACCATAAAATTATTTTGTTTATTTATTTATTTATTAGTTAGTTAGTTAGTTAGTTAGATATTTCCAACATCGAATAGATAGGAAACACTGCCCTAAACCACTGCTCTGGATAGATTTCTAATGCCTAAAAACTTAACCCTCCCCTTTTTTTTTAAGCACAGAAAGCATCCATCAATGCCAGAATTAAGGCAGTAGTTCTAGTTCTGAATGTTAGGTTTCCACAGTTCAAAAAGCTAGTCACTCCCAAAGGCAACGCCGAAACAGCCCACATTTTACACGAGTCGCAGGGAGGAAAGGACAGGGAGAGAGGAAAGATGGTGGCGGCATAAGCAGACACATTTTGTTTCCCTCCCATCCTCCCTTAAAGGGAGCGCGGCTGCTCGGACGCTCTCACTCCCACACCGCACGGGCGCACCTTCCTTCCTCCTTTCGTCCCTCTGAAGGCTTGGGAGTGGGGTGCGATACCCACTGTAGCCCCTCAACCACACTACACCCACAAGCCCTCTTGGTCTCCCCACCTCTGCCCTCCCGCCCAGCAGGGAAAGACGGGGAAACGTCCCCACACGCGCCCAGCACGCCTCCTCTCTCCTCCTGCCAGCGCGGGGTCTCCTCTCGCCACCTCTGTTTCCCCCCGCCTGGCAGGGAAAGACGGGGAAACGTCCCCACACACACCCAGCACACCTTCTCTCACCTGCCGGCGCGAGGTCTCCTCTCGCCACCTCTGCCCCCCACCTGGCAGGGAAAGACGGGGAAACGCCCAGCACGCCTCCTCTCCCCTCCTCCCAGCACAGGGTCTCAGAAACAGCGCTCCCATTGGCTGTGAGGCCGCTTTCTTTCAAAACGGGGCAGGGCGGGATAGAGGAGCGGCGACCCCTGTGAAATGGTCATTCGACCCCCAAAGGGGTTGCGACCCACAGGTTGAGAACTGCTGTGCTAGAACCTTCCTCAGATATACTACATATGAAACTTGGTCTGGGCAGACAATTACCAAGATTGTCCAAGTAGGTATATTTGGTTGTTCTCTTAACAAAATGATTCTTTCCCCTTTTCTTTCTATGTAGGAGTGAAGCACCAACTCAGAGTCCACTTGGCCTATGGCTTGGGCTGTCCAATCCTTGGGGATCACAAATATTCCCACTGGAACAAGCTGGCACCACAGGTGAGAAAGGAGATGTTGAGTGTGATGTGTTATACTTTAATGTAAGAATTGCTGATTTTTATTCTTAATTTTCAAAACAGTCCCGTGTATTTCTGCTTGAAAGCAGGACTGGCACACCAGTCAACTGCTTGTAGTCATTATTGAGCTATTCCATGAGGCAGATGAAGCTTCAGGAATTTTCTGGTGCTTACTTAGCAGAACCTCCTTTGAAATTGAACCCCTTTGTCATAATAATTACTATTATATTGTTGGTTTTTTGTTTTTCACTTTTGTTATTGTTAATTGTAACTTCTCTTTTGCAGAAGCTTCCACAGAGTACTTTAAAGAGGCTGGGCTTGGAACAAGTCAAAGCCCGCTACCTTCCACTCCACCTACATGCCTGTGAGCTTATTCTGCCTGAGCTAAATGGCAGTGGGGAGAAGAAAATCCACTTGCTCTGCAAGCCGCCTCTCTTCTTCAGTCGCTCTTTAAAGCGTCTGAAGCTGGAGTTTCCCGAATTAGAAAAGAAGTGAGCAGAAATATGGATACTGTCTATTGCTTTGGTGGAACAGTGCTTTTTTTTGACCTTCTAGTACTTTGTGTGTGTTCCACAAAATGCACAGCAATCTAAAAGTGGGAGAACTGCTTTCCCCAGAAGTCTGCAACCTTCCCAGGGGTGTTTGTACCTCCAACAACAGAAAACAGCCCTGGGGATCTCAAGGTCTGTGTACTTGGTCTGGAAGGAAAGGGAGCCATTTGAAGATTGAGCAGGTCACGTGATATGTAACAGTTACAGAGACAACAGTTATTCATCCGAAAATGCTTTGAGTTGGGAGCTGAGGCATCTAAAATCTTGCCTTATAAACATCTGTTTACAGATAGCTTGATCTGTGCTCAGAGGATGTGATTTAACTTAAGAAGGATTTCTTTTCTTTTGGAAGAAAAAGGAGGAGGGATGGAGAAGGGAAGGGGAAAATGAAAGGAAATGTGGCAGTACCTTTAAGACTAACTTTCATGGATGTAAACCAGCCTCTTCAGATGCGATAGATAATGGTAATAAACACTCGGGTATAAAACATATTTACATGGTGGTTGGAGTGGGACAGACTATTATAGGATCCAGAAAGATAATAATGACAAATAATGACCCTTGCCCTAAATTTGCAAAGGACTGCTTAAGGCGATACTGGTCTTCCGAACTTTACAGTGGTCAGTAAGTGTTGATGTGTGAAAGCAATAAATCTATTTTCCAAGGGTTTTAGAAAATACCTTGTGTTATATGTGCAGTAGTGACAACTTTTGTATTAACATATGTAGTATACCATGAAGCCACTGCCTGTTCATACCTCTGCTAATAGATAGGAATTTGTGAATATAATTCAGTTTGGAATTGCAGTGGCAGGAAACCAACATTAGCTCTTTCTTTCTTCCTGAGATTTTTTTAGTGTAAATTACACTTATTGTTAAATATATGACTTGACTCCTTATAAAATTTGAGTGTGTAAGTATCTGCTGTGCCCCTTTATAATGTTCACAAACCACATATGCTGAAAACAAGAGACACTGTGCATGTAGGAACTTGTTACTGTACAAAATACAGATTTTCTATACCAAAGATACACAACAAAAGCACATAAGATACCAGCTGCTATATTCAGCATTCAGCATCATTCTTATTAGCAGAATTTTGCAGGGTTTTCTTGTTGCAAGGAAAAAGTGATACCCGTAAAATCCAGCAGTAACACAGCATTGCTAAATCACTTTATCCTGAAGGAGTCTTCTGTTATGCTTGTTTTTAAATTGTTTACATTAGCACTTTGAACAATACATTTTTGTTCAGGCATACCTCAGCTAACAAAAGCCTCTGACTTAGAAAATTCTTTTTATTAAGTCTTTCTATACCTCTCTGGGCCCTCCCTTTCTGCCTTATCCTCTGTCTAGATAGAAGATTTTTAGCAACATCCACTTTGGTGGGGGAGTGATGAAGGAAGAACACAGACTTTTGGTGTTTGGTTTTTGCAGTATACAGTGCAATAAAACCTGAATGTGATCTTACTCCAGCCCATCCTACTGTAACGGTGTGTATACCTACACACTATAGGCAAGAGTAGCTTTCTGAAGAATTAACAGTGAAACAAAAGAATGGGGGAAAAAATAAGCCTGTCTCATGAGTTACCTCCAGCCTGTTCAAAAGAGCCTGTTTCAAAAATAAGCTTGGCCACTGAAATGTAAAACATCAGAAAGGCAGAGGCTGGTGAAAGAGAAGGTCATTCCTGCATGCATTTTGGAAGTAGTGTTGAAATGGTGTCTAGCTGGCACATTTTTTATTTTTTTACATATTCATTTATTATTTTTGTTTACTTAGGCAACGCTTACTTGACTTGGTTGTTTCATTTCACATGTGCATTCACTCCAGTTTTGGATAAAAAGTTAGGTTGAACTGGTTTGTTTGTTTGTTTGTTTTGGTGGTACAGGAAACAATTCCTTTTCCTTCCATGTTATTCCTCCCTCTAAATTTTCGGTAAAAAAGTAATGTCCAGGAACACATCTACAGGATGATTCACCTCAGGGTTGTGTTCCTGGACTTGAAATGTAAGTTGAGACTGATATAAATGTTGGGATCCAGATCCATAGGGAATCATTGGAGAGCAGGGAAATGTGTAGTAACTGAGGGGAAATAGCTACAAAGTGATCATTTTAAGCCTTATTAAAACATAAAACATGGGAGTTCATCATTTTCAGGTGAGAAAACTCTTCTAGACAATAAGATTCCAGTTGTTTGCTGCCCCCAAGCAAACAGAGGAAGCTCCTTCCAGCTACACCAAAACTTTTAGGATTCCAGTTTCTTCCTCCCTTCACGTGCCCCCCTCCCTTCCAGCACCTCCAGGACTGAAAATGCCTTGTCCTCCTATGCAGTATGGGTGATACTTTATTTCTGGAGATATGCTATAAATTTGAGATGTCATAAATTGGGGCAAGACAGATTGAGGCATGAATGTACTTATTTAGCTGAGGTATGCCTACAGTTAGATCCAGGCATAAGTGTGTCCTTATGACTATCCCTTTTGATAACTAATGAATGGGGACTGATCTTTATCACATTATGCCAGTACTTTACCATGTTCAGTGGGTACCAGTCTTGGTTCAGGGTCCAGTTCAAAGTGTTGATTTTAAGCCTGAAAGCCTGAACCTGACCTGAGACTGTTAAACTGAAGGATAGTCTCCACTTGTATCTTCTTACCCAGAGCATAAAATCATGTTGCGAAGGGAGCAGGCTTGTTTTCTGCCACTCCAGAGACTAGGACAAGGAGCAATGGATTCAAGCTACAGGAAAAGAGATTCTACCTGAACCTCAGGAAGAACTTCCTGAAGGTCAGAGCTATCCGGCAGTGGAATATGCTGCCTCGGAGTGTGGAAGACTCCTTCTTTGGAGGTTTTTAAACAGAGGCTGGATGGCCATCTGTTGGGAATGCTTTGATGAATGGTCTTGCCTAGCAGGGGGTTGGACTTGATGGCCCCTGGGGTCTCTTCCAACTCTATGATTCTATGATCGTCATAAGGGATGCATCTCAGGATGTTTCCACCAAATGAAGCAAGGCAAATGAGTACAAGAGACAGGGTGGTGGTGTTGTTTTTCAGTGGTGGTGCCCTGTTTGTGGAATGCCACTTGATACCTATGTTAGACTTTCTTCAGCACCAGGTAAAGGCCTTGCCTCCCCAGATGTTTTAGTAATTGTGTTTAATACTTTTAGATCTTTGTGCTGTGCTAGCATTGATCCTGATTTTAATCTAGATTTTATTATCTGTTGGTGATTATTTTTATTTGGCTGATTTTATTACTTTTTAAAATTTGCATGTTGCCCATATAACTCAGGTTATTGGACATTATTATTCATTTCAATAAGTCAATTTATTTTAAAATAAATAACAGACTACCAAGAATAGATGTGCTATTCAGTAGGAAGGTGGTACGGATAGAAAGTCAAAGAGATGTGCTTTTAGTGTTTGGATGGGAAACTGCCAACAAATGGCAAGTGCTGGAGGCTATATTTCAGAGGAGAGAATTGGCAAAACCACTTCTGTGTGTTCCTTAACCAAAAAAGTCCTGCAAAATTCATGGGGTTACCATACATTGATAGGTGACTTGAAGGCACATGCACACACCATAAGCATAAATACACTAATGGTGTCATTATCCTTTATTATATTGGAAGCTAAGCAAGGTCAGTCCCCATTAGTTTTTGGATGGGACACTGCCAAGGAATACCAGGTGTTACAGGCTGTATTTCATAGGACAGCAATAGCAAACTATTGCTTGAATATTCTGTACCTAAGGAGATCCAGTGGAATTCATGGGGTCACCATAAGTCAATAGGCAACTTGAAAGTGTGTACAACTACATGCACACATATATACCTGAGTATTGTAGCCATTGTGGCCTGTTATGAGCTTTTGTGATTGTACTACCTCCCTTATATTGTAATAGGATACCAGTGGGAGAATCTTGTAAGTCTCATCTTTAACTGAAATCATTCTTCATTCTGTATACTACATCAAATAGATCCTTCCCCAGAACAGAGGGAAGCTCCCTAGTGAAAAGTATTCCACATGTTGGAGCATTGCACTTGAGGAGTACTGGATAGAACACTAGGTCATACTGTGAAGATAAACTTAGAATTCTATCCTGAAAGCTCCAGAACTGAACATGGAACAAGCTTACGAAGTTTCTAGTAGGGCACTTGACTTGGATCTTGGAAATGTTACGCTTTTTTACTACAACTGGCATAGGCACTTGCTTGGGGACCATGAGAACTGTAGTCCAAAATAACTTCTTCAAGCTCTAGGCCAGTGGTTCTCAACCTCTGGGTCCCCAGATGTTTTTGGACTTAAGCTCCCAGAAGCCCTGAGCATTGACCATAGTGGCTGGGGCTTCTGAGAGCTGAAGTCCACAAACATCTGGGGACCCACAGGTTGAGAACCACTACTCTAGGCACCGTAGTGTAACTGCAGAGATGGCCTGGGGAGAAAGCAAGCATTCTTTTACCCACATTGGTTCCAGAAATCTACCCTGTGAAAGATTCAGCCTGCACAAAATGGTGTCCTTGTTAGTCATACGGAATGGCTGAGCACTACACGTACCCCATCTCTGGTTCTGAGCAAAGTTCTGGACTTAAGCAGCTTTTCAGTTGTTTTTTTCTTGTTTTCTATGCCTCTTAAATCAGTGTAATTTTCCAACCATCTGATTCAATATACTAGTAGACTTGTGGTGTTTGCAAAGCATATCTTTAACATCAGGTCTGGAGACGGTTCTGCTCATCTCCCCCCATATTGTGGTCATACACCACAAGGCTCAAAATATCTTCCAAATGCAGGTGTTCTTGAGTTTACCACCACCCACACTTCTCTGAAAATGAAAGCTTGGCCCAAGCTTACCCATCAGCCATCTATCCATCCCCCAAACTCACTCTTGGCATGTTCTTAGATGTGAAACCGTTCCCACAGCCCAGCCTGCTGAAAATAACCTCTGTTTATGAAAGGGGGATGAAAAACCACAAAGAGCCAGCCTTGCCTTTCTATGCCTGTGGCAGGCTGAGGGACATGGTGTCCCTAGCAATCAGAAGATGCTGCTTTCCATGCTGCTCTATTTCTGGGGCTGGGGCTAGTTTGTAGGCAAGCCCTGTAATTTTGGTTAGCAAGCAGCCAAGGCTCTTATTGACAACTGTCCAGTACTTAATTTCTACACATAACACACTTCAGCTCAACAGGCACAAAAGGTAGAGCTGGCAATGACTTGAGATGCCATTTGAGAGCTGCTTGCAGCAGTAGCAACAGCAGCTGCCCTTAACCTTTGCTCACCTGTGTTTCCCACCCACCCTGTTCTAAGGAATCATGTCGATCGCCCACACAGCTGGCGAATACATGCTCTCAGATGCTCTGCTCCCAGATCCGAATGGCTCCAGGACTAAAGGGCTTCGCTTGGAATTGCCCTGTGACCGCTTAGTGAAGTTTGTGACCGTGGGATTGCCGCTCTTGTTAGTATCCCTGGCATTTGCACGAGAGTTTTCTGCAGGTAGGCTTTAAATGATTTTAAGTTTCTCCAAGACTAATATTTTCGTATTCTTTATTGTACCCTTTGTTATGCACGTACATTTTTAAAAAATCAAGATGATGGATCCAGGCTAAGTAGGTTGCACTTTGGTGTTCTTAACAGTGGATTAGATCTAGGGTTGGTTGTGCTTAGGGAAGACTCTTTGAAATCAACAGAGCAAGGGGAGTTGGTGTAGTATCATAGTTAAGAGTGCTGGGCTAACAATTGAGAGATGCAGGTTCTAGTCTCCAGCTGTGTTAGGCAACTACTTGATGGCTTTGGGTTAGTCGCACTCAGCCTAGCCTACCTCACAGTTTTGTTATAAGGATAAAATTCAGAAGAGAACCATGTATACTGCTTTGAACCTAAGAAAAAAAAGGCACATTATAAATGTAACATTATCCTGGTTTCACAGTCTACCAGGTTGCAATCCTGGTCTATTAGTTACTCAGGTTTTATCCCAGAAACTAGGAATCAGTGAGGTATGTCCAGATTAATGTGGCATTTTTCAAGTAGTTTTACTTTTTTGTAACTGTACTGTTGGGATCCTGTCTATAGCAATCATTGAGGGTTTTTGTCACTCTGTTTCACACCTATTACTCCTGAAATTTCCATTACCTTGGTTGTGTTATTGGTGATGATGGTGAGGAGGACTAACTTAAGGTCCATTGATTTCAAGGAGCCTGCTCCAAGAGTGAACTAAAAGTTTCATTCTTTAGTCTTGAATTCTTTAGTCCCAAGTGTAGTGACATTTGATATCTATATTAAGCAGAGTAAGGGCTACTGTAATATGAGCTTGTGGTAGAAACAAGAGTAATTACTCAGGATACCCTTATAAGATAAAAAAGAAAACTTACATTTATTGTCTCAGAAAATTCATTTTAGGATAGCAAAGGAGACAGGCAAAAGAAGAGAGGTTACAAACAATAAAAATGGCTTTTTTTGTTATGCCTGTAGCAAAAGAAAAGCAAGGAGATGGTAGGGCCACTGCAAGGAGAAGATGGAGAAGTAGTAAAAGGTGACAGAGAAAAGGCAGAACTGCTCAATGCCTTCTTTGCTTTGCAAAAACAGTGTTCAACCTGGACAAAATGATGTAGTTAAAGAGGTGGTACAGGAATACCTTGCTACTCTTAATGCATTCAAGTCACTAGGGCCAAATGAACTACATCCAAGGGTATTAAAAGAATTGGCAGAAGTAATTTGAGAACCACTAGCAATAATCCTGGAGATCAGGAGAAGTTCCAGCAGACAGGAAGAGGACAAATGTTGTCCCCATCTTCGAAAAGGGGGGGGACCCAAACAGTTACTGCCCGGTCAGCCTGACATCAATACCAGGAAAGGCCCTAGAGCAGATCATTAAACAGACAGTCTGTAAGCACTCAGAAAGGAGTGTTGTGATCACTAAAAGTCAACACAGGTTTCTCAAAAACAACTTGTGCCAGATTAACCTGATCTCTCTTTTTAATAGAGTTACAAACTTGTTGGATGAAAGGAAAGCTGTGATTGTATCTTGATCTCAGTAAGGCACTTGACAAGGTCCCCCATGATATTCTTGCAAACAAAGTAGTAAAATGTGGGTTAGACAAAGCTACTGTTAGGTGGATTTGGAATTGGCTGGTTGGCTGAACCCAAAGGGTGCTCACCACTGACTCCTCTTCATCCTGGAAAGAAGTGATTAGTGGGGTGCCATAGGGTTCTGTCCTTGGCTTAGTGCTATTCAACATCTTTATGGATGATGGAGAAGAGGGCATGCACATCAAATTTGCAGATGACACCAAATTAAGAGGGATAGCTAATACCTCAAAAGACAGGATCAGAATTCAAAACGATTTGAAGAGATGTTATGTTGAAGATGGAGCAAGCTTGTTTTCTGGTCCACCAGAGACTAGGATATGGAGCAATGGATTCAAACTACAGGAAAAGAGATTTCACCTAAACTTCAGGAAGAACTTCCTGATGGTAAGAGCCATTCAACAATGGAATATGCTGCTTCAGAGTGTGGTGGAGTCACCTTCTGTGGAGGTTTTTAAGCAGAGGCTGTATGACCATTTGCTGGGGTTACTCTGAGTGCGTGTTTCTGCATGGCAGGAGATTAGACTCGATGGTCATTGTGGTCTCTTCCAACTCTATGAATCTATGATTCTAAGTTGACCTAAACTTGGTTAGAAGAGCTCCAAAAAGTTCTTCTAAGCTAGCATTCAAAAAGCTATTCTAAGCTAGTGTTCATTATTGGGGTTGGAGCACTGTGAAGGCTCCCTTTGCAGGCAAAGGGAACAAAGTCTAACTAACTTCTTGAGAGAATTGTGGAAGTGACCTTTGTGGGTAAGCAAAAGGCTTGAGTACATAGACCAAAAAAAGATACAAAGAAGTAAAACAAAGAGTAGATGTTATCTAGATTCCCCTTCCTCACTAATCACTTTATCATAGAATCATAGAAATGTAGAGTTGGAAGAGACCACACGGGCCATCCAGTCCAACCCCCTGCTATGCAGGAACACCCTCAAAGTACTCCTGACAGATGGCCATCCAGCCTCTGCTTAAAAACCTCCAAAGAAGGAGACTCCACTACACTCCGAGGCAGCATATTCCACTGCCAGACAGCCCTGACTGTCAGGAAGTTCTTCCTGAGGCTCAGGTGGAATCTCCTTTCCTGCAGCTTGAATCCATTGCTCCTTGTCCTGGTCTCTGGAGCAGCAGAAAACAAGCCCTCTCCTTCCTTTACATGGCATCCCTTCAAAAATTTAAACATGGCTATCATGTCCCCTCTTAACCTTCTCTTCTGCAGACTAAACGTACCCAGCTCTATAAGTCTATCCTCATAGGGCATGGCTTCCAGGCCTCTCACCATTTTGGTCACCCTCCTCTGGACTTGCTCCAGCTTGACCATGTCCTTCTTGAATTGGGGTGCCCAGAACTGGACACAGTATTCAAGATGAGGTCTAACCAAAGCAGAGTAGAGTAGGTATATGAGCATTAATGCCTCTTTGCTTAACCCACCAGATGAAATGCACCTCTTGAGTCCATATGTGTATTCAGTGAGGTTTATTGCAGGGTAAATGTGCAAGGATTTCAGTTTTTATCATGTGCTTGACATGCAGTTGGAATCCAGCAAGTCTTCAGTGCTTAATTTCTGATTCGATTGTGCCCTGATTTCCTACATTCGTATATTGTCTTGAAACGTATCTCCTTCTGAAAACACTTCTAAAACCAGTTCTAATGCTTGTCTCACAGCTGTCATTCATCAGGTGCTTTCCTGTATACAAACAGCTGCTTCAAAGTTGCTAACATTATGTTTGGACCATCAACAGAACAATCATATCTGTGTTGCTTTGCAGCATGAGGTAGCAATTAAGAGGTCCAGCTTTGGGGAAGAGGCAGGATATAAATATATACAGTATAATACCAAAAGAATGCTGGAGCAGAATCAGAAAGACTGACACTGAAATCTTCACTTTTTATGAAGCTCACTGGGTAACCTTGGAACAGCCACTATGTTTCTCTCTAAACCTAACGTGCCTCACAGTGTTGTTATCAAGATACGGAGTTGGGCAACAATTAGGTATGAACTCTTTGGAAGAAATCTGAGATATTAATACATGCCAGAGTTTCCTCAGAAGTAAATCCCAGTGACCTCAGTGGAACATACCTTCCAAGTAAGAGTGTTTAATGAGATTATAGTCTAAGACTGCACTTCTTGCACACTTGCCTGAGAGTGTGCAAGCACAGTTACGCACAGTGACACACAGACAAAAACATGCATGTGACTGCCTTGTATAAGACAAGATGCAGCAGAAGTAACCACGTCTCAGTGTTTCCAGTGTCTTCACTCTGGGATGCAGCAGTATGCAAAAGGAGGGCAACAACCTGTATGTAACTTTGCAGAAGCCTGACTGCAATTCAGATGAGGTTGCGTGATTGTTGTTCCCAGCCTGCCTTATCCTCTAGAGGGAATAAACTTTTTTAAAAAATTTTTCCTCTAGTTTGTCCTGATTCATGCAGTACCTTTTGGAGTTTTGAGCATACAACCAAGATAGATGGTTAGTGGTACAAGTATTTAGATAGCACCCACAGTGTATATAGTATTTTGTAAACAAACTGTGGAATGCTTTCCTTGTTGGGCATGCAAAGCATTTTTTAAATAATAGTTGTGTGTCAAAATGGACACCCATTCCTGGCTTTTGGACACCCAGTGAAGGCAAATGTACACATATAATTTAATCAATGGATAGCACAGTCCTCGCTCCTGTTTTAATGCCTTCTGCATGTTACTGCAAATCCGTTAAAAAAAAAATCTCCAAAGATAATCTTTTGCAATCCTCGATCAGTGGTGTTTCTAAGCATTTTTTTAAATGCCTAATAAGAGTTCTGGGAATTTTCCTTTTTAATTTTTTCCCCTGGTAGAGGGCATAATAAAAAAAATTGCTGGGATACTGATGTGTTTAAATGTATTTGCAACTCTATATTGACTCTTTTCTTGAAAAAAAAAATAACTTTCAAAACAATCCAAATAGGACAGTTATATGTAGTAGAGATGTTTCCACTTGTGAACCTTTTGAATGGAATAATAGAAATCCAGTAACAATTCATTCAAAAACATCAGGTGGTAAGCAAGGTCTCTGGAGGAGATCAGCATCAGTTTAGTGAGAGAGAAGATCCGTACTTTTCTTACCCACAAGCCAAGCCCTGTGTGGATTGCATTCCCCTGCCCTGCCTTGCAGCACAAAGAACGCTTCATTGATTCATGGTTGGGTTTGTGGGAATGGCTGGCTGTACCTTTCAAGACTGGCTCTCTCATTAGGCAAAGAGAGGCAAATGACAGATACTGGGAGGGGAGAGGGATGGGGGTGTCAGTGCCCTCCCTTTCACCCGCTGTTTGTTCTTGAGCCTCTCTTCCCAGGTTGTCCTTTCTTATCTCAAAGTCAGAGAGTTTGGAAAGAGCTGATACTTTCCCATTGAATCAACTGCTGAATGATAAGTCATTGCTGTGATAAATCTCATTACTTCAATGGGTTTCATTCTAGTTGGGAGTAGCAATTGGATTTAGACGCTTGTGCTGAACCTCTGAAAATGAACAGTTATTCTGTATGATGGCAGCATAACAGTACTGTTGTTTTGAGTGAAGGTGAGAAACCTAGGGGAAACCTGATCATGTGCAAATGCCTGGAAGTTACTTCTGGAGATCAGGGTGGGACAAAGTGGTTCTGTTCACTGAGCAGAAAAGCCATTAGCTAGTCTAAGCTGCAGAGCTGTGGTAGTGAAGTACAGTCGATGGAACAGACAGTGGATGTTGTGCAAGTCGGAAAGGCACTTGAGGCAAACGTTTCTGTTCTGTTCTGTTCTCTGTTCCAGGTTCCCAGATCACTTGCTTTTCTCCTGGCAACTTTACAGGGAAGCAGTCTGCCTACGTGGACGCTGTGTGCTGGGATTCCTTGCTTCACTATGACACTGACGTTGTGGGAGATTCCAGGCCCAAATCCCTCTGGGTTCTGAAGGTATAACATGTTTCAAAAGAAGGAGATATATTACACCATGGATATGCGTAGTGCTTACAGCAGAAAAGAGGAGCGGCCCCTGCCCCAAGGAGCTTGCAGTCTAAAATTTGCTAAAAGAGGAAATAGCAGGGTAAGGAGATGGGAGAGAAGGGATAAACAGGGAAGTATCATCATTTCAGTTTCTTATGCTCAAGTGGATTATGAGCAGAACTTAGTAAAGTGGCAATGGCAACTGCTAGATTCTGGGGCCTGCAGTCAAAAAGTAATTCTCCAGGCTCTGATTGCAAGCTTCGTTGCAGCAGGACAACCTTTCCCAAGCTGGGGGTCTTCTAAATCCTAGGGGGATCATGGTGGTTGCAGCCCAGCCCATCTTGAGGAAGAGAAATTTTGAAAAGACTGAAGGAGGCCATGGGGACTAAGAAAGAGCTATCTAAGGTGCTGAATCTTATTCCTCTAATCATTTCAGCTGCTTGGATAGTTTGGACTAAAATCCAGGGCAGGTTCACCATTCCTCTGACATCACAACCATCAGCCTCTACTATATTGAGGTGAGGGTGTTATAGTTCAAAAAGTAACTTTCCACAGCTCTGGGAAGGGGCTCAGTGAAAAAACTAACATCACTCAAGCGTGTCGGTGGGGCAGGAAAAAAGACAGGGTGGAACATTTTGAGGGAGCAGAATAGTATCTGAGAACTGTACCAAAAAAACAAAAAAAACAGACTAAGGAAATGTATTTCTTATGGAGCCGTACTCAGCCTTCCGCTCTAGGTGGTGCTGCCCCATTTCCACATGCTACAGCAGCAAAAGAATGGACTACTGGCATTTTCCCTTTAAATTACAGGGAGCAAAAACTTCTATCACCTGCCTCCCAAAGCCAGATGTCTTAGAATGGCTAATGTTAGGCTAGGAATATACACAGAATAAACATGGAATAAGAACAAACATAATGCTATACTTGGATGAAATACATGTGTGCCTGGGTAATATTCAGAAGAGGCAGAAATAGCATAGAATGAATAGGAACATATTCCCAGATCACGGAGAAGAATAGCAGTTCAACATGCTTCAGCAAACCTTTTTATTCAAAACTCACATGTGAAATAAACCAACCAGGTCAGGTAAGCCTTGCATAAAATAAGCAAAATAATTTCAGTAAGTCCGCACCTTTTGATGCCCCATTATCTGATGACTTGCTCTTTTGATGCTTCCAAATTAAGGACAATTTCCATTAATTTGATGGGGGTTCCACTCTTTCATTGATTCTCCTTGGAGGCTCACTTCAGACAGCTCACACAGGCATGCGGCTTGCAAAGTGAGCTAGGAGCAGGGAAAATGCCAAACCAGCCGAGAGACTTTGCAAGCAGCGTGTGTGAGGCTCCATAAGTCCTTCATGCTCCCTACGGCACGATACATGGATTCTGCTTTTTAACCAGTTCTGTTTTCTGACAGTGCTCTGATCTCTGATCTGTTAGATAAGTGGGGGAAGTCTGTACACAAATAGATAAATATTGAACATAAAAAATATTGTACATAAAAAAGAGCCTTCCAGAGACCTCTTGAAAACTTCTTCCAAAATACGTCCAGCTTCTACTTTGGCTGTGGCTTCCAGTTTGTTGGCCAGACTTACAGATCTATTCCTCTTTAATAAGCTGGGGGTAGCTGGTGAGTCAGGCTTGTCTGCCCATCCACCATTTTGCTGTTCATGCATGCTCAGGAAAGGAATTCTGGAGGCATCGGCTGTTTAGCTTGAATACCATGTGCAGGTAACACAGCTACAGTGGAACTGACTGGAGCAGAATGTTGTTCTTTCCCAGCTCAAGCTTTGCTGCAGGCATGCTGCTGTAGCACAACACCCAAATCTGTGTTTCTCCTGCATCCTTCACCATCCTCCCAGTGCTGATGATGCTAAAAAAGCTCTGCTAGACAGAGGACAGGATAAAGAGAGACTAGAAGGGCATAAAAAGGCTTTGTAAGAAGGAGCTGCTTTTTTATGAGCTTTGTTAACAGAAGTAGACATGTTCCTGTGCTTTACTTCTTTAACAGAAACTTTGGTACCATAGGAGTAGGTTCCTACACTTAGACAAAGGCAGAGAAGTGACCCTATCTAGCCTAGCCTTACTCACTCACCGCAATCTGACAGCCTCACATTAGGCACAGAGATCAGAAAAGGAAGCTGCTGCTTGTGTAGTGGTGTTCCTGTTCAGAATCTGCCCTCAGTTCATGGATGTTGAAAGCAAGGTGAAGCCCAGGTATGTCTTGTCAAGGGCTTGAATCAGGGATATAACCCCTTTTCTTGCTGTCAGTGGGGGATTCTGTGTGTCTAATGCAGGAAAGAGGCAAGTGACATCATCACAGGATTGGTCCTACCATCAGTCAGAGTGAGAAGACCACCACAGGCAGCAGATTCGGGGTACCACTCAAGGACAGCAAATAACTGATTATTGGTTATAGGTAGGATTCATGTTGCCAGGGATTGGGAGATGTGCTTGTTGAGTTTTCTGTCTCATGTGCCAGAAAATAACTTGGATGGGGGGAGGGGATGCATTTTGCTGCTGTTCATTAGGCGGCAAAATGTCTTGAGCTGAGCCTGCCCTAGATAATTTGACCCCTTAGGACACCTTAAGGAGGGCTGCTAGCAAAACATGTTGCGCCAATGCCTCACTTTCCCCACTCCATGACCTCAGTTGTTTCTAACAGTCTGCATGGTATGTTCTCTCTCTCTTTCTCTCTCAATAGGTGTTTCCATATTCTTTACTAGTGATTGCTGTCACCATGTATCTACCCTATCTGATCTGGAGGTATGCTGCTACCCCTTCCCTTAACTGTGATTTGCTCTTCATCATTGATGAGCTGGATAAATCATATAACCGTTCCATCCGTCTGGTGCAGCACATGGTGAAACTCCAGCAGTCTGGAACTGACCCAGAGGAACTCTGGGAGGAATATGACAAGTAAGCTCAAACTGGGGGGCTCAAATATCAGCTAGGGATGCATAGTTCAATGGCAGAGCAGATGTGGAAGGATTCAGTCACTACTGATTTCCAGTCAAAATAGTTGGGGTATTGACGGTTAAGGGAAAGTTCCTCCCTTTCCTAAAGCCAATGCAAAGCAGAGTTCAGCCAGTTTTCCTAGGACCAATGGCATCCCAGAGTGCCATATTCTGTCATCCTGTATTCTATTATTCCATCATTCCCAGCCCACTGGGGATGAGAGAATTGTAATCCACTACTTTGGCAGGTCTGAAATACTCATTACTAGGCCAGTTGGATCAATGATCTGACTTTGGTAATGAGGCAGAACTGGAAAAATTACCTCTTTGACTACAGCTCCCAGGATCCCCAGGAGGTTATAGTCCAAGAAATGACATGTACCAGCTCTTGCATAAGGTAGCTTCTTATGTCCCCAAAGAGGCTGCCATTTTGATGCTGGCTGCTTGGCTGTTGATGGTTAGTTTTTCTCCTCTCTTGCAGCTGGTCTATGAACTAATTGGCTGTCCAGGGATTTGTCTGAAAATATCTAAAATACCTTCCTCTCTCTGCTTTGCATTTGCCTCAAACCCCCCTTTTAGCCTATCTAAAACTTTAATTTTGGGAATGGACCCTGCGGAAATTTGCTCCTGCTGAAAGTTCCTATACAATTAAGGAATACCCCCACCTCCCATTTCTTCACTAGCCAAAGCCTAATTCTCTCTCTAGTTTTGTAAATCTCTGACTGGGAAGTATCACCTCATGACATGTTGCCATATTAAAAACAGATAGATCCTTGCCCTTAGAAAGCTAAGAGAGTTCTAGGCTGGCTTTGTCTTGACATAGTAGTTTTCTGTCTGCAGGCTCCATTCATTTTTTTTTTAATGAAGAAGGGTGTTTTTAAAAAGCGGACTGAATGTAAACTATGTAATACTTTCCCAGAAAAGAGGCTGGGCTCTTATAGGAGAGCACCAGCAAAGCTCAAGACATATCCAGGAGACTGAATACAGAGGGGAGGGGAGAGAAAGAAGCTGCCGGCCATTTTGCAGAACGTCTCATGAGTATCCCCAAACATCTATGTTGGCAGAGATGTCTCTACTGTTAGGCAGAGCCTCAGGCAGCCTATTTTTTGGTGTCATGAAAAGGCACCATATGGTTAGTTCTTTATCATTCTCATATTTTTACTCCCAGAGAGAGAGCAGAGGTGCTTGCAGAGCTTTCTACCTCAGGGGCCAAAATAACTGTGTTGGTCTTGGATCCTAGGCACCTTAAGTTGGTGGTGGGACTGTGGGCCTTAGGCCACAAAATGCTTATGCCATCCCTCAATGCTGTTCTCTGCACAGCAGCCCTGCCACCACCATTTAAAGCAGAATAACAGTCACACAGTCCTCCAGATGTTGTTGATTGCTACTGATTATGGGATTTTATGTGACTGAGAGTATATGACACACCCAGGCACACCAAGTGAGTTTCCATGGCCAAGCAGGGAATTGAACCCTGGTCTTCAGGGTCACAGTCCAATGCTCAAAGCACTATGTCGTGCTGGCTCTCCCTGACAAACATAGTCAATGATCAAGAATCCTGGAAGTTGCCATTCAATAACATCTAGAGGCCCACATGATTTCCATCCCTGCCTTAAACCAACAAGGCAGGACAGTTCCAGGACGCTTTGATGTCTTCCAGTGAAGAAACATAGTACCCAACCAGATGATTTTAGCACTGGTGGCAAGTCGTTGTACATGTCTAATATTGGGGCTAGCCCTGTGGAAAGGTCAAAGTTCTACATTAACAAAAAAAAAAGTTCTACACTAACAGTCTTTGTTTGTGTGTGCTTGCTGCAAAGAGCTCGCCGAGAACGATACTTCGAGTTTCCTCTACTGGAGAGGTACATGACTTGTAAGCAGCGCTCTCACTACCTCGTGGGCATGTATATTTTGAGGAACCTTGTTCTCCTCTCCCTCATGGCTGCCACTTGTCTTTACCTTGGATACTGCCATGTGAGTGTCTTCTTCCGAGATGAATTTGGTTGTTCAATCAAGGCAGGACTCCTACGAAATGAACTTCATCTCCCAGATTCAGTTCCCTGCAAGCTCCTATTTTTCTCAGTCTTCCAAATGACCAGCATCTGCCTTGGGACTGTATATGTCCTCCTAGGCCCAGTCGTGATCTACCATTTGCTCCACCTCTTCCAGTGGGATAAGCGACTCTTGTCCATCTATGAGATGCTCCCAGCTTTTGACCTTCTCAGCAGGAAAATGCTAACCTGTCCTCTGAATGACTTGAATATTATCTTGCTGTTCCTGAGAGCCAACATCTCAGAAATCAAGTCCTTCAGCCGGCTAAGTGTCCTGTGCACGCTGAGGGATGTTACAGCAGACAAGGAAAACATTGACACCGTAGTGGATTTCATGACCCTCCTGGCTGGCCTGGAGATGTCCAAGCCCAAGCCCTTCTGCACAGACGGAAACTCATTGCATCCCAACAATGGAATTATTGGTAGGTGACATTAACAGAAAATGTTGCTTAATAGTTATATTTATGGCCCACTTTTCATCCAGTGAGCTCAAGGTGATATACATAATCCTTTTCTTCCATGTTTTATACTCACAACGACCCTTTGAGACAGGATGGGTTGAGGTTCTCCCAAGTCTCATTTCAATACTCTGATAAGAAGACTGCAGTGACTCCTTCAGAAGTCAAAGCTTTCTAATTTTTCTGGGCAGAGCTGCTCACTCCTGCTCAGATTTGCAAGTGTCTATCCCATTTCAGAGACAAAGCCATGTTCAACTGTCACAGAAAGAAATGGAATGGGAATCTTCAAATTTATTATGACATAAATTTTAATGGCATTAACATTCAAAACAGGAATAGTCCTAGGAAGCTCATGCCATAGTGCAAGGATGTTTATGCCATAATAAATGTGTTAGTTTTTAAGAACATAAGACTACTACTGGTTAGATCCAGTGCTAGTCTTTTATTTCCCCAGCAGCCAGCCAGATGCACCTCGGAGCAGGCACACATCATTCCTGCTTTTGGCACATTAATTTCTAAAGTGCCAATGTACAGTCAGTACAGATTAAAAGGTGACATGATAGCCATTTTTAAATATTTGAAGGGATGTCATATGGAGGGTGAAGCAAGCTTCTTTTCTGCTGCTCCAGAGACTAGGACACAAAGCAGTGGCTTCAAACTACAGGAAAAAAGATTCTACCTAAACAATAGGAAGAACTTCCTGACAGTGAGAGCAGCTTGACAGTGGAATATGCTGCCTCAGAGTGTGGTGGAGTCACTTTCTTTGGAGGCTTTTAAACAGAGGCTGGATGGCCATCTATCAGGAGCGCTTTGATTGTGTATTCCTGCATAGCAGGAGGTTGGACTGGATGGCCCTTGTGGTCTCTCCCCACTCTAGCCATTTCCACACTAGACTGTTATAGTGCTATTATTCCACTTTCAACATCCTATGGAATCCTGGGATATGCAGTTTCCTCTCCTGAAACTGCAAACCCCAGGATTCCATAGGATGTTGAAAGCAGAATAATAGTGCTATAACAGTCTAGTGCAGAAATGGCATCTATGATTCTCTGATTCTACTACACTGTAAGACATGGGGATTACATTGTTCACTAATGTCCAGCGGTTCTAGGAAAAACTAAAGCAGATCATGCTAATCTGTAGCCTGTTCCTGTCTCAAAACATACAGTCATCAGTGGCTCAGATTAAGCACAGCTTTCAATCTCAGAGATGTTTTTCAGTGCCACATCCCAAGCTACTGAACTACGCTGTTGGATTCATCTGTGCAAATACTTGTGATAGGTGTGTCCAATAGTGGTTTCTGAACCTGTGGTTTTAGAATCTGCTGCTGCTTGCTGTCATTTTTAATCTGTGTTATACGAGGGAAGCCAGAGTCCCCTTCCTGCCTTTTTGGAAGGCTCTGGAAATTTACTCAGTGTGGCAAGTGCCAAAGAAGAAAAAGCCATATGGTATCTACTGTTTCTGTAACTCAGGGCAGCGCGGGTGGGGGGCTCGCTTCCTTTCAGAATGCTGCTCTGAGGCTACGTGCAGTCAAGCACAGCGCAACAGCATGGGCTCTGAAACTAACAAAGCCCATGATGTGAAATCTCCCTAGCTCCAAAGGGAACTGTGAAAGAGAAAGAATCCCTGTTAATTCTACATGGGAATTGTGGGGAAAGAATCCTGCTATTCTTCAGCATAGCATAAGCTGCATAGTGAATGGGCAATAGTATTTTAAAACTATTGTGAGCTCAAGCCTCACTTCCACTTATGCTTCCAGATCTTATTATTATTATGCAATCTAAAGCATCCCATTAGATATCAAAAGGGATGTGTGTCCACTACAGTTAGCCTGTTTTCTCTCCCACAATGGATTTTCCTTAGAGGTACATCTTTCAGCAATCAGAATTACAAATCACACCCATGTTTATCTCTCAGTGACCAAACTCTATACAAAGTGCAAGACACATAATCAAGGAAAATCACATGCTATGATAATCATGGGTCCCCACTGTTTTCTAAGGGAGGCTAGGCTGCCACCTCATTTGTTTTCCTTTTATGGGTAGGAAATCATTTTATTTTGATAGAGACTAGCTGCTGAATAAAATTTTAATAGTTTAATGCTGCACATTCTTTATTGCTGCTTTTACTTCCATTATGTTCCAATATTATATTTTAGCTGTGTTTTACTTGTCATTTATTTAGAAAGGTTAACTAGTTGTAAACTGCCTTGAATCTTTTGCCTGAGAGAAAGCATAATATAAATCAGATAAATAGATGCATGTATATGGGCATGTTGTCTGCAGGATTCTGGTAGCTGTAATACAAAGAAGTAATGTTCCCAAGCTCTGCCCCATCTGACCTGGCTGCCATTGCCAGCAACCACCAGTGAAAATGGTCTGAACAGGATCTCAGAAAACAGTGTCTGTTTCTCTCTCTCAGCACTATTTTTGGTGTGTCAAAAAACAAGTTGTTTATGAACAGGTATTGTGTGACAAAAGCATCACTGAAAAGCTGAGGGTTCTAAAATATTTATCATCTGCTGCTGCGCTAAAGGCAAGATTCTGCCACCAGCGCGGCAAATGCTGCCTGAGGAGAATTTTGCCTGACAAGATGTTTCTCTGACACTTGTGCTTTTGAAAGCAACAGAAAAAAACTTTTAAAAAATTACTGGTTTAGCAGCCTCTCCTCAGTAGTATGTGTTCTAGATAACACCGGGCAAAATTTGAGAGTGTTTTGGCTCCTATTGGCTATGAAATCTCAGCAATCTGGCACATTTGGGGATTGTAGGAGAATTAACAAATCTCTAATTGCCGCTTTGTGTTTCCTTAAGCCTCCTTGTTCTGTTTGTCTCCCTGCTCTTTCTCCTCCATTTAGCATATTACTGTTAAGCCCTCGTCCCTTCCTTCCTTCCTTCCTTCCTTCCTAGACTGAGTCAGCCATTGCAAAGAATTCCATCCCCTTCAAGGCTTTGGAGATGGAATTAGACTTCCTAGTCTACTGCCAAGTCCCTGATTCTCAGATGTAGGACAATAAATTGAACCCTCTCCCCTACAGAGACTTTACTAAGACAAACATGTCTTCTGCATTTAGTGTGGCCTTGTTTATTTCACAATAGACTTCCAAGCCATGCTAGTGTGTGTCACTACACAAAGGAATCTTGTTGCACCTTAGAGACTGAGAGAAAGGACTTTAAAGCATAACCTTTTGTAGGCTCAGTCTAGTTCAGATGCATCTGATGATGTAGATTGAGGCCATTTCCGCACAAGGTTGATACATCATAGCAGCATTGAATTCTTACTTTCCAGTCTGTATGTTGTACTGTTTTAGCATCGTAGTTTTCCTCGTGGTTCGGCATGTTTTCAGCTCCTAGAACAGTTCACCGCAGTTGACTGCCATGCCAAACCGCTGTATGTGAAAACTGGAAAAACTCCAATGTAAATCTCCCAAACTGGTTCTGTTTTGGTTTTTTGCCTACATGCAGAAGTGGCCGGCTACAGGCTTTTGCAGGTTGTCCCTTCCGTGATTTCTGTCCCTACTCTCTCTGCCCATCAAAGGACAGGCTGCTGTCATTATTGTCTTCCTGTGTTGAACAGATAGTGAGAAGAGAGTGGATCTGGTAATGGACTGTTAAAATGTGTTTTTTTCCACGTATCAATGAACGTGCATTCCTATGCACAAACATAGCCACAGAGAAATGTGTTAAAAATATGTGTGTGGTTTTTAAAAAAACAGACCAATCAGCAATGGTGAGGGAGGGGAAAGGGAAAGGGAGTGGCCAGGGACTTGCTGTTGTGGATGCAGCAACCGCTGTTCTCCGCAGTAGTACGATGTAAATGGGGGTAGGGGATGCGGTATAGACAGCACAGTTTCTGAATCAGAGTATAAAAACACCGCTCTTGACATGCAGTAAACCGCTCCTCCCCTCTCGTGCGGAAATGTCCTGATTCTATGGGGTCATACACTATACGCTACTTTTTCTCAGGTCCTAGAATCATAGAGTCATAGAGCTGGAAGAGACCCCGGGGTCATCCAGTCCAATCCCCTGCCATGCAGGAACACACATCAAAGCATTTCCAACAGTTAGCACCGAAGTTGCTACAAGATCCCTTTGTCCACAAGAGACTGTTAGCAAAATTTGTAAAGAAGCAAGGAGGATACTGATTAATATAAATGTTCTATAATAACAGCTGTTCAGATTGAGCCTATGTTTTGGTTAGAGAGTGTTGGACTGGAGAGACCTGGATTCACAGAATATAATTGGAATAGACTGCAAAGGCTATCCACTCCAACCCTTGCCCAGTTTATCACATCTCCTTTATGGTTCCCAGCCAGCATCATACTACATTCCAATAATTCCCTTTCTCCATTCCTATGGTTAACTACTCACCTTGGTTTTAAGGAAAATCTCTCTTCTTACCTTTGTCTCTCAATGACCATTGTTAAAACTGAACTTGTCACCTCAGTCACCGTACCCACAAGTTTCGCATTTCTGTTGCTATTCACATACAGTCTGCTCATTTATACCTGCAAAGGTCTGTTTTTAGGCACTTCACTCCATGGATCTGATGAAACTGACTCAGGCCATTTCTGCACAACACTGTTACAGTGCTATGGTTCCACCTTCAGGGGTGGAATTCAGGGGTTTGTAGTTTATTGAGGCCAAAGAGGTCTCTGGCTGAGAATTCTAAATGCCCCTCCCTAAACTGCAAACCCCAGAATTCCACAGGATGGTGAAAGTGGAATAATAGCACTGTAACAGTGTAATGTGGAAATTTAACTGTGGCGTACACTGGGTGATCTCGGGTCAATCTCTCTCTCCTTACCCTTCCTCACAGTGTTGTTGTAAACAGACAACTGAACAGGGGAGGTAACTGGGTACTGCCTTGGGCCCCTTGGAGGTAAGTAGAAAGAAATACGTTTGACTGTATGTCACTGACCACGCTGGCTGGCAGACACCAGGCACTGTAATCCAGCAAAGCAGTTTTTCTGGGCTCTATCTGGTTCCCTCCAGATGTTTTGTTCTGTATCTCCCCTCATCTGCAGACTATCAGCAACCCCAAGCTGATGGGAGTTATGCAAAACATCCAGAGAGCACCACACTGGGGAAGGCTGTGCTACATGTGCTTGTGGAAGTGCAGTAGAAATAAAGCGTAAGGAATAGCGCTACTGTAGTACACATTATGGTACTTAGGACACCCACATCTTGGGAAGGTTTTGCCCAGAAATTATATTTTTCAGATAAGAGTTCCCAGAGTTTCTGTTTGTTTCAGGGATTCTGGGAGCTGTAGGTCATAAAAATTCTTTTTCCAACTTCTGGATTTTGCCCATAATCTTCTTGAGCAGCTACACAGGACAAGCTAGTCAGAGTTTGGCCTTAATCTAAGCTATGGGTAAGTGGCTTTCTATTCTTCTCCAGCCCCTGGGATACAAGTCTTCCAGCTATATTAAGTGTAACAGCATGCATGCCATCATTCGTGACACTCAGTATTATTTTAACGTATTTTCTTTCCTGATCTTAGAAATGAAACCAGCCTTGGAATCAAAAGAAAACTAAACAGAGTCAGCTTGATAAAGCAGCAAACAGCAGGGGAAACGTGGCTGGTGAATGGAGTTAAAGCATTGGAAAGGCAACCGCTATAGCAGTCAGCTGTTGCTCTCCTCCCCGCCCCATCATCAAAGTGCACTGGACTTTCCTGGTCTTTCCAAGTTGCATTGTGTGGCCCTGGTGGCACAATGTGCATACATTATCCCAAATGCTTATTTACTATGTACCAATTTCATAAATTTATAATGTGTAATGATTGTGATCACAGGCTGCTTTTACGTTTTGATGCAGATGCTATTGTGTTGTTTTATCATCTGACTCTTCTCCAAAGTCAAACAGCCACTATTTCTGGAAAGGTCCTGGATTCTAAACACAGGCAGAGGAATCATGTAACCTTCTAAATGCTGCTGCATTACAGCCAGGCTGTCTTAAAAGAAATTCCTATTGTGTGCCCATCTTCACATTCACATGGTTCATGAGTGAAAACTTCTTTGTTACGCACATTTGGCATTCAGGTTGAGCAGAAAGCAATTTTAAAAAACAGAGTTAGTAAAGAGATGCAAATATCTTTATAGACCTTATATGCATTATACAGATATATAAGGAGTGTAGCTTCCAATCTAAATCTGTATTCTTGGATCACTGATTAAATTTTATGTGTCCATTTTTTCTTACTTTACAAAATACCCTGACTATCCCATCATTCCTCATCATTAACTAAGACTGATAGGCCATGCAGTTCAACAACAGCTAGACAGCCACATGGTCTCTTCTCTTTTCTGAGAACTGCCTAGCAAGCAAAATTCAACAGATAAGGCCTTTTCTGGCATAAAATGTCTTTTTTTTTTCACCTATTGGAGAACTGCTGTGTAAGAATATTGCTGGGAGGAGAAAAAAAGAGTGCTAATTTACATTACATCTAATTATTTCATTTTATACAATTGATTTGTGTTAGTTCTGCTGACTAGACACCATTAAATTTAATGTTAAAGGAATATGTTTGTGATATGCTACTGTCTCAGTTCATTTTGATGTAAAACTTCTGTTGCAAGTGGGACCACACGTGCAAGACTCGAAATAATCCAAACTGCACTTTTGAGTGCTAATCCACAGCCAGCTCTTCCTTGATCTCATTATCTATAAAAGGCTTTTAATAATTTACAGTACAACTGTTTTAGGGTTCCAACAGCTCAATGTATTTCTTCGTTTTAAAATCAACATTTACTTTTAATTTCTCCCAGTAAACAAACAAAATGACTTTCAGGAAGAATACAAATAGGAAACCAAATAAGCTGCAAATAGTGCAAGACAGTAAAATCTCTGTGAAGATAGCAATCGAACATAACATGAAAAACAGTAGGCCACAAATCCTTAAAACAGGAGATCATACATTAAAAGCTAACCAAAATTTAAAAACCTTCAAACACTTTTTAAAATAGAAAGAGATCTCTACCAACAGATCTCCCCTTGCTGGGTATTCCCTGTTTTGAGCATCACTATCAAAAAGGGCAGGTTTCTTGCACTGAACCCATCATCTCACATAGGGTAGGTTGCCAAGAAGGGTATATAATGCCAGGCCAAGTGAAGCTGCTAATGAAACCTAATCTAAAATCTTTTACTGTTTTAAATGTCAGCATCAGTACTTGAAACTGAAAGAAGGAAGCAATCAAGAAGAGCCAGCATGGTATCGTGGTTTAAGTACCGACTAGGACTCTGGAAGCTAGGGCTCGAATTGCCACTTGGCCAAGGAAGTACCTTGGGCAAATCCCACTCTGTCTTGGCCTCAGAAGGAGGCAATGGCAAACCCTCTTTAAACAAAGCTTGCCAATAAAACCCTAGGATAGGTTCACCTTAGGCTCAGCCCAATTCAGAAATGACTTGGAAGTCACACAACAGGAGGGAGACGCTGCAAGTTTAAGGAGGAAAAAAGCTCATACAAAAGCTGGGATGACCCGCCTCCCAAAAAAGATGTGGGGTTTCCAGGTTTTGAGGCGTAGGGGATGTAGCTTTCTGGGGAAACTCAGAAAAATACATTTAGCTACTGGGCTTCCGTCCCTGCCCCACAGCTCTGGAACTATTCAACATCAGTAAGTTTCACCATATATGGAAAACTAGGATTTTTCATCAATGATCTTGCTCACCTTCATGCTCAGTGTGTCATTTAACATAGACCTGCCCACTGAAGGAAGTCTTGGGAACAGAAGCCAGCTTCCATGTGCCATGTCTGTTCTCCCTTAACACCCGACTCAGCAGGTCTAACCTCCTGTGTATTCACTCAAATTCAGTGAACCTCTGAACAGGAGCAAGCTGTTCTTCCTTTTCTGCTCTGGTTAGCGTAACAGGAACACTCACAATTCTGAGTGCAAAAGGCTGGCTGTTTCCTCTCAAGTCGACCTGCAAGCCATTCCACTCAGGCGATAAATCAAACTGACTGGAATTCACTGTTGGATGTGGCTGGGGATTTGGGTGGTGGCAACTAGGAAAGTAAGGGGCTGCCTGATCCCTTGGTGCTATTTTCAAAAATCCACTGGTTTTTTTTAAAATACAGAATGTCATTTGGGTAGAAATGAGTTGCTTTTCTCACTTGGGAAAGGGAAGGGAGGGCATAAATACTTGTAGTCTTTGAACAAAAGCTAAAGGAGAAACCCAAAGGTCAACTCTCTTCTAGAGGCAGCAGGACCTAGATACTCCTATATTGCATTTAGGATGTTTTAGCCCAAACCTCTGGTTCAAATTAGGCTATCCCTTCAAAATCTGTACAGAAAGAATTAGAATTATAGAATTTGAAGAGATTACAAGGGCCTTTCTAGTCCAAACTCCACCATGCAGGAATAGAAAGCTAGAGGACTCCAAAAAGATGACCATCCAATCTCTATCTAAAGACCTCCAACAAAGGAGAGTCCATACCCTCAGAGACAGCCCATTTCACTGTCAAAGGGTTCTTTACCACCAAGAATATCAAACTTAATATTTAAGTGTAATCTGTTTTGTTGCAGTGAGAATCCACTCATTTGTGTTGTAGTCTTTAGAACAGCAGAAAACAAGCTTGTTCTATCTTCTATATGGCATCTTTTCCAATATTCAAAGATGGCTATCACATCACCTCTCAGTGTTCTCTTTTTGAAGCTAAACATACGCAGCTCCCTAAGTCATTTCTCATAGCACTTGGTTTCCAGACCTTTGACCATCTTTCCAGACCATCTTGGTTGCCTTCTCTGGACATCTTCCAGCTTGTCAATATCCTTCTTGAACTGTGGTACCCAGAACTGTTAGCTTGTTTGCCTTGCTTCAAAAGAATGACATGGTTCTCCAGAACAGACAGTGGAGACATGGACAGCTGTATCATTGCAACATCCCAAGATGATGGACCAATTGAGCTACTCTCCACTAAGTTGCAAAGCTTGGAAAAGCTCCTTTTTTTTAATTATAGCTCTCAAACTCCCCCAATCAACATGGTCCATGCTGGCTGGGGATTACAGGAGCTGTAATTCAAAAAGGAACTTTGCCAATCCCTGCTTAGTCAATTAACAACATACAAACCAGTAAAATTAAAATAGTAATCTTAACCACATTTACTTGGCATCAAGTCCCATTGAAATCTGTGGGACTAACCTCTGTGTAAACATGCATAGGGCTGGGTTGCAAATGTGCCTCCTACACATGAGTAGGTGGTGTAAATTTGATAAGTGGCTTCGCCGATTCCCAATGTAGCTGCTATAGATATGCTTGTTACATTATTACAAAAGTTCAGGGCAGGTACAAAGTGCAAGATCTGTCTCCTAAAATCAACTGATCCATTTTCAGCTTTTCTGATGTGCAAGCAATCACATTCCCCAATTTGAAGATTTTTGTTCCACATTCATCAGTCTGAGAAGTTTACTACAGTCCTTAAAAAAATCAATCTGTGGCTCTGTTCCGCATTCCTCTGCACTCTGACCCATCAGACCAAGGATGTTGGGCTCTCTTTCCAGGATTATCCTACTTATGATACAGTCCAGGCAGGGTTATGTTTGGCAGTTGTAATGAATGGAGGGGCAGGCAAGTTTTGGCGATTGTAAATGGGACAAAGCAAGTATTCACAAGGCCACTCGATCCATGCATAGCGCAGGGCAATCACAGTTTGGGGGCAAATTGTATTGTACAGAAACACTGAGTGATTCAAGGCCGACTTGATCATTGCTGGGCTCCATTTGCATACTTCCTCTTCTGTGCAACACACCTGCCAAAAAGATAAAAGTGCACATTTAATCCAACCAGCTGTATCTCAAGTCCTAGAAACTAATACACACATAGGGAATTTAAGGTCCAACAATTAAGTAGGGCCATTTCCACACTCGACTTCTATAGTGCTATTATTCCACTTTCAATACCCTATAGAATCCTGGACTTTGCAGTTTAGGGAGGAGCCTTTAAGAAGAAACATTCAGGGCCTTTCCGCACTACAGTGTTATAGTGCTGTCATTCCACTTTCAACATCCTATGGAATCCTGGTGTTTGCAGTTAAGGGAGGGGCCTGGCATAGGACTCCACAGAATCATGGAATCACAGCCTTCGAAGAGGCCCCATAGGCTATTGTTTCCAACCCCAACTCAATGCAGGATCTCCAGCTCACGCATCTGAAGCAGATTCTGTCCAGCCCCCTTTTCGAAGACCTCCAGAGTAGGAGACCCCACCAGCTCTCTAGGCAATTGGTTCCATTGCCAAGCTGCTTTTCCTGTCAAGAGGCTCCTTCTAATGTCCAATTGAAATCTACTCTCCTGTAACTTAAAACCATTACACCTGGTCCTACTCTCTGGGGCAGCAGAAAACAGCACCCTCCCCTCTGTGCCAGCCCTCTGTGCCAGCGTGCAATCGTGTCTCCCATGATTGAGGCTCCCAGCCTCAACCCCCCCGCATATGCGTTGTTCTCTATTCCTCTTATCATTCTTATTGTCCTTCTCTGACTATGGTCTAACTTCTCTATATCCTTCCTGAAATGATGTGCTCAGAAATTAATGCAAAACCCTGGAGGATGCCTGACTAGTACAGAATACAGTGGGACTGTTACTTCCCTTGTCTTGAAAACTCTGGTTCTATTAATGCAGGCTAAAATATTATTTGTGTTCTTTGCTGCAGCATCACACTGCTGGGTCATGCTCAACTTATGATAAACAATAATCTCACATCAGGAATACATCTGCAAGATCAGTGATTGGGGATGATCAGAACTGTAATGCAAACACCAGTTCCCCACTCTTGAAATGATGTGTTTCTTTTCAGCTTCTGGCCAGTGTGCCTGGCACCAGACCCAGGGCATATGGCAAGCATTATTCGGGAGCACTGTGACTGGGTCTACTACAGCTTTGACTTCCCTCCCACAAGAGCAACCACTAGGGGCTAGAAGTATATTGCTTCTTATGTATTTATTTATTTATTTAATTCTATTTTGCTTTTCTCTAATGAATGGAACACAAGGTAGCTCACAAATAAATGGAACACATACAACTAAAACATAAACTGTAAGGAAGAAAAAAAAATGCAAGGAAGTAGTGCCAGCTTAAAACGCAGCTCTAAACACACCAATGGAATAAAATACAGCACCCACCCCAAGTAAAGCCCCTTTTGCAACAAATGAGGTCAGCTGCTGAAATAAAAAAGTTTTTTCCTGACCGTGGAAGCACAGTAGAAGAGGAGCCAGCTTAATCTCCCCCAGTAGTAATTCTAGAACGCAAAAACAGAGGTCTCAACCCAGCTCTAGTTCCAAGTACAGCAGGCCAATTGAGTCAACCGAACAAACCTATATGTTGACTTGCCAAGTTTCCACTGGTTGAGTGGTCTACTCTAGTTGGAGTTAACAAATGAAGGTAGGCCAAAAACAACAGCTGTGATTGTTTAGTCTTTCCCTTTACCAGTTTTGCAGTCTTAATTTGTATCTCTTCAGTCTTGAAGTTTCTATTCATTTCACTGAGTGAAGAGCAGGAATATAGTCCAAATATCAAATATTCAGGCAGCCAAGTGCTGGCACAGGATTTGGGGCAAGATGCATGATCAGAGCTTCCTTCCGATAAACCATATATTACTTCCTTTTACTACTATGGCCTAATAATTCTGGAGCCTTTTCACACTGCCCAGTTATAGCACTATAATTCCAGTTTAATTACCATGGTAACATCCTAAGGGTTTGTAGCTATCAGAGGCTCTAAAACCTTCTGGATGAGAATTCTAACTACCACCCCCTAACCTGCAAATACTAGGACTCCATAGGACACAATCATGGCATACCCTTCAACTGTCCCAATTTGGCAGGGACACTCTTGATTAACTCTCTATTTGCCCACTTTTTCAACTGCTTTTAAAATGTTCCCATTTCTCGCTCCTCCTCCCACTCTTCACCTTTTTCTTCAGTCTGTTTCCATTGGTGCAAACTGGGTTCAAAGTACAAAAATAGTTTGCATTCACTTAACTTAGCAGGGGGAGAGGAGAGGAGAGGAGAGGAGAGGAGAGGAGAGGAGAAGGTGGACTCTTATCCCTTCCTGTAGGGTCAAGCAAAGCAAACTACTGCAGACTCTCCTAGTGTGTGTCATTAATGATTTTTGCCATCTTGACCACATTCTGATGACAGTTGGCCATATGTATCCAAGTTTTCCTCTCCAAAGTGTTGGAGGGTATGCCATGATAGTTAAAGTGGAATCATCTTTCTCTAACAGCGGAATGTGAAAAAGACCTAGTATGTTACAGTTTGCCAAGTTTAAACCACATTAAGAAATCTGAGTTCTTACAGAATACTGCTATTCAAAGTGGTGGTCCCTGGACAGGTGCTAGTTGTTGAATCACTGACTGCTGGTCCCTGGCAATTTTCCAGGAAAGAAAGAGGTCATTATATGCAATGGGAACAAATTTGGTGCTGGTCCCTGGCACACTGGAAAGAAAATTGCCAGTCTTCTGCATCAGATGGCCTGAGAAGCATTGTTATAGAAGACTTGGATATGCTGAGATCAAGCAACAGACATTATAGCCATCTTCAAATCTTAGAAATATCAACATTTTGTAATTTACTATTTGGTTCCCCACCACCACCACAAGTACTTGTCTGGGACCCTAGAGGTCTGTGCCTTGCTGATTTTGCTCCTTGTTCCAGCATTACAAATTATGACATTTTTTCAACCACCAAAAAAGAAAGGAGGGGGGAATAAAAAATTGCAACACACTGATAATTTTAACAGCTATCCAAATACTTAAAAAGGCAAGTCTATGTCTACTCAGGCAGCAGTTCCTCACAGGGAACAGACAAACTTGGCACTGCTGAATCCCTCAGTGGGTAACCGAGCTTATGTCTTTCTCAGTTGGCCCAGGGCATAAGGAGAACCTCCAACCACTCCAAAAACTTACCTCAAATATCTCGCTGTCCAATTGGTGAAGCACAATGGGTTCATTATAGGTGACGTTGATAAGTCCAGCACCTGAATCTACATGCACTGTCTGAGGGTAGGGCCCTTGGAAAACCAAGATTTTCTCACCATAAGCAACTGCCAGTGCGCCAAGATGTAATCTATAGGCTACAGTCTGTTTATCTCTGGGGTGGATGCTGTGTAACAGGGGGAAAAAAACAGAAAAAGAGGATTATTACTGGGGCAACATGTACTGCACACCTCCGTAGGTTCATAGGTATCACGTGTAAAACAAGACACCATCTTCCTTAGTTCTCATGTTTTTTAAAGAAATCTATCCAGTTTTGAGTCTTCAAGGTTGCAAGGACTGTTTTCCCCCTACAGGTGTTGTCTCATGAAGGCTGAGAACCATACAGAGCAGATCTGCTACTGGAGGGATGGGCAAGTTTCAATGCCTTAAAAACACTTCCCTGCCTCTCCCATAGGAACGTTATTTATCTTACTATTTATTAATTTAATTTATATCCTTTTTCCTTATCCAGAGCCCAACATGTCCTCCAGAATTTAAAAAACAAGAATACAGTTCAAGCATTATTTATACAAAGGTTAAAAAAGAATTAAGTAACAGTACAATTAAAAACAAGTTTAAAACAAAATAAAACCACAAATCATGATGAAAAAAATGTAAAAACACAACTCCACCACAAAACCTATTTGCATAGGTTTTCAACTAAAGGATGCTTACAAAAACATAAAAGTTGCAGACTGTTGCAAAAGGAAAGAATGGGGGGGGCAACCAAACCTCCCATTGGAGGAAATTCCACAATCTGGGAGAAGTTACTGAGAAGGTTCTCACCCAGGTCCTCATCAAATGTGCCTGTAATGATGGTGGAGCCAAGAGAAAGGTCTCACCTGAAGACCTTAAAAATCAGGCAGGATCATACAGGGACAGATGGTTTTTCAAACAGTGTACACCCAATAACCAGCACTATGAATTCTGTCTGGAAACAGACAGGTAGCTTGTGAAGATGCTTTAGCAGGAGGTCGTATGTTCCCTGTAACCAGCCCCAGCCAGCAGCCTGGCTTCAGCATTTTGCACCCACTGAAATCTCTGTCCAGTTTTCAAATGCAGCTCTCACAGAAAACTTTACAGTAATCTAAGTGGATCTGATGTCTCAAGGAACGGGCACAGCTGGTGCACTAGTGAAACCTGACATCCAGGCTCAAGTCAGACTCTGGTAATACGCTCAAGATGCAAACCTGAGATTTGTCCTCTTACTTAAATCCCACTTAAGGCAAGATTATCAATGGAGAAAGTGGAGCAAGAGGCTAGGGACCCCATGCTAGTGCTGCACACAGAGATATGCACAATCTTCTTGGGCTCCCCAGAGGGAGAAGGTGCCTGTAGATGTCTCTCACTTTGCCCTCCCCAGAAGTTGGTAGGTGTGTTGGGGTCACCACTTTTGAAACTTTGGCCACATCAGCTGGGACACAGGTAGGGGGGATGCCTATAAGTTCTCCTCCCTTGGACATGTAAGGGACTGAATTTGGACCTGGCTTGGACTGCCAAGCCTAATCTACTGAAGCATAAAGACAGTACTTCCACAGCAGAGTTCACAAAAACGGCCTTGCTCTTGCAATTGCTCCAGGATCCCAAGCACCCTACTCCAGCCTTGATCATACCTAATACAATTCTCACCAGACTTCGTTTTCTTATTATCCATCTGATCTCCACATTTTCACTCTTCCTCCCTTTTCCTCACTCTCTCAATCCTGTCCCTTTACGCTTTTTGCTGTTTTACTCTCTCCACACTCACCCCAAATGTTGGAAAGAAACTAAATAATGTAGTGTATGCAATAAATAAAGCAAACATAATTGGTTAAGTACTTAACAATTCCCTAGGGGGGTTAGCATTTTTGTTTAGTCAAACACACAAACACACGCGTGCACACGCACAATTTGGCTCCTAATCAAGAGACTGCAGGAAAGCCTCTCATTCACCAAGTCCTTGATTCACACCCTCAGATCCTTGCCACCTGTCTCTTTCGCTCACCTCCCACCTTCTCTTCCATGCCTTGCTGTCTTTCGTGCACATACCACCTGTCAAGTTCTCTTGACATCTGTTTCTCTCCCCCTCCATGATACTTCTCTCTTTGGATCTCCCCTCCCCCCATAACCTAACAAAGGCAGGATGGTTTGCAAATAAATATTGGGATGTCCTTGGTCCTTCTCCTTGTTTGAAAAGCGCTGGTGCAGACACAGGGGTAGAGATAAGAAAACACTGGCACTCCAGAAGTTTTGGCACCAAACTGGAATTATAGCACCAAATTGGAATCAGGATATGTTACAGTGCAGATAAACCTTAAATAGAGTAGACATTATTCATTACTGAGATGAGTCCTCTGTTATAGTGGTTCTCAGTTTGTAGTATTCCAGATGTTTTCAGCTTCAACTCCCATCAGCTCCACCCAGCATGGCCAATGGTGGGGTATTATGGGAATTGTAGTCCAAAATATTTGGGCAGGGGGAAATGTTAGGCAACCACCTAATCGTCTTTTCTTCCTCTTTAAGGCAAGAATGCCTATCCTGGAATTCTTGTAATTAATAAGAGACATTAGGAGAACGTTCAACTACTCTCTTGAGTGAAAGTGAGTTCTGAGTGAAAGTGAGTTCCGGATCACTGATCTGCAAACAAATTTAATTTATTGAATTTACACTTTGCCTTTTTCATGAGATGGGATCCAAAGCAGCTTACAATAACTTAAAACAAGATTCAGTTAAAATAATTTTACGAAAGTTAAAAACGAAATAACAATATTATTTTTAAATGACTAACAAATGGCAAGAATGGTGAAGAAAATTTCACAGTCTCTTTGCTTAAAAATTAAGATAGACTCAAGTTAAATACGTACAAGTTGAAGCAAATGGCTCTTCATTACCTGCCATAGGGAGAATCATCATCACCAAGGTCTATGGTCACAGCCATAAAAGTATTGGGCATTTTCTTATTAGGGACATAGCCATAGTCTGCAGTTTGATGCCACCGGATACGTGGAAAGTTGTCGTTTGGTGCCACACGGCGATATGTACATAACTGTAACATAAGGTGAAGAATAACAGTTGGCATTTCTATAGCTGTAGATTTTCATATCAGGTAGACAAGATCTATCACACCAGTCTTCTTTCTTGAACTGACCACACAAACTGGACTGCTATATTTCTCATCAGGAGCATAAAGACGACGGAAGACAAGCTCCCCGCTCTCCATCGCCATGTCATATACCTCAGAAGATAGCAAGGCCTGGGTGAGCATGCAAAGTTTGTACAGTTTCCTTCAAGGCTGAGAAAAGTTACTTTTTTTGGACTACAATTTCTGGAATCTCCCAGCCAGCACTGCTAGTGTCTAGGAGGTTATGGAAGCTGTAGGAAAAAAGGGTAACTTTTCCAAGTTCTAATTTCCTTAAAGACACAGAAAAGGACATCTACTGGATACAAATCTAATTCTCCACATCTTTTCCTTTCTTTATTCCATTTCTGTTGTTTTTCTCTGAGAGGGCTCAAGGTTGCATACACAGTTCTCCTGTCCTGCAACTTTATCCTCACAACAATCCAACAAGGCAGGTGAGGTTGACAGGAAAGTAAATGGTTCATAGATATCATATGAAGTGAACCTCCTGGCTAAGTGTCAGGAGTAAGTTGCTTGGGACCCTGCATTTAAACCCAGGCCTTCCCATGTGCAAGAAGTTGGTGGGTGGGGACTGGAGACCAATGACATCATACATCAAGACCTCAAAGATGTCATCATTCTGCATCTACTTCTAGGGCATAGCCAAATGCTCTTCCAAACTTCACCCTCAAATACTCTCTACCAGTCACAGAATGGTTGTAAGGCAAAACCAGGTGTTCTGGGGTTAGAAAGCAGGGAGCAGTGTAGAGTTTTGTCTGTGATTTTCCTTATACTATGATGGGCAATTTAGGATCTCAGCCAAAAGGTTCCAACAAATCTATTGATGCTTGCCACCAAGGTACTTTTTTGTCCCAGCTGCTGTAACATCCAACATCCTGTGCCATTTCCCACCAAACTGCAATGCAATGAAGCAGAAGTAGGAGGCTCCTCTAGTCAGTAGGCTGACCCTAACTGAAGGAAGCTGATTTTTTTCCCCACTGGAGAACACTAAAATTCATTGGGAAGGACCCCACAATGAAAGAAGAACAGGTTGCTTACCTGTAACTGTGGTTCTTCGAATGGTCATCTGTGCCCTTACACACTAAGAGCTTTGCGCATGCACGGTACCGTTCGGAAAATTCTAGAGCTTAGTAGCTTGGCGGGAACCCCTCCCCCCATGTATCCACTGAGCATGCTCAGCCCGCCGAGCAACGGTCTCTCCAGTTCTACAAGTCTGCCGAAAAAAGGGGACCTGAGAGTGAGGGGACGGTTGGGCGGGTGTGCGTAGGCACAGATGACCACTGGAAGAACCACAGTTACAGGTAAGCAACCTGTTCTTCTTCTTCGTGGTCTCTGTGCCTTACACACTAGGAGACTTTGTAGCTTACCAGAAGGACGGTGGGTCAGGTCCCTAGAGTACGGAGGCCAGCACCGCTCGTCCAAACCGGGCATCCCTCCTGGACCGACAGTCCAGCCGATAGTGGCAGATGAAAGTCGAGGGCCTGGACCAGGTCGCCACTCGACAAAGTTCCTGAAGGTCCACACCTTGCAAGACGGCTGCTGAGGATGCCACAGCTCTGGTGGAGTGCGGCCAAAGCAAGTCAGGAGAAGGCTTCTTGGCCATGTCATAAGCAAGCAGAATTGTCTGGGCCACCCACTTGGAGAATCTCTGGGTGGACACCTTGCGGCCCCTGCGACGATGACCGTGGCAGACAAACAGATGAGGGGTCTGCCTGTAGGTCGCAGTCCTCTGAGTGTAAAAGGCCAGGGCCCTTCGAACGTCCAAGGTGTGCAAAGACCTCTCAAGAGGGGTCGTCGGGTTAGGATAGAACGTAGGAAGGATGATGTCCTGGTTAAGGTGGAAATGAGAGACGATCTTTGGGAGGAAAGAAATGTCTGGGCGGAGAACCACCTTATCCCGGTGAAAAACCAGGAAGGGGTCGTCGACGCGTAGCGCTGTCAATTCTCTGGCACGCCTGGCAGAGGTGACAGCCACCAGGAAAGCAGTCTTAAGAGTCAGGAGCCTGTCATCAACAGAGGCCATAGGCTCAAAGGGTGGTCTCGTAAGTTGAGAGAGTACCAGAGATAGAGACCAGGGAGACAACGGCGGCGATACTGGCGGGTATAGATGGTGAAGTCCCTTCAGGAACTGTTTCATCGTGGCATCCCGGAAGAGCGCTGCCGAAGGAGAGCCTCAGGGTTGGTAGGCCACAATGGCAGACAGGTACACCTTCAACGAGGAAAACGAGAGACCCTCTTATTTCAAGTGAAGCAAGAAGCGGAGCATGGTACCGAGAGCAACTGGCGATACTGTGTCTCCACGCTCCTCCGCAAAAGTCACGAACCGCTGCCACTTGTAGGTATAGTTGCGGCGGATCGATTCCTTTCTAGCCGCAGTAAGGACGTCCTGGATAGCGGGATCGTCTAGGGCGTTATCCTCCACACGTGGAGGTCCAAGAGAAGCAGGTCGGGATGGAGAACACGACCATCGGAGTGAGACAGCAGGTTGGGTGCTGCTGGAAGCCTGAGCGGCCATCCCTGAGAGGCCTCGAGCAGCGGGGCGAACCAATGCTGCCTCGGCCAGTACGGGGCGACTAGGATGGCGTCGGCTCGGTCCGCCAGGATCTTGGCGACCACCCTGCCCAGCAGGGGGAACAGTGGGAAGATGTACAGGAGACCCTCTGTCCATCGGTACTGGAACGCGTCGCCGAGGGAGTTCGGTCCCCGGCCGGCTCTCGAATAGTACCGGCGACACTTGGCGTTTGACACCGTGGTGAAGAGGTCGATGTCGGGATCGCCCCAGTGGCACCGTATCAAGCAGAACGCGTCCTCCGAGAGGGACCACTCGTGGTTGGTAGAAGTGTCCCTGCTCAGGGCGTTTGCTGTCGTATTCTCCTGTCCTGCCAGGTGGACGGCAACGGGGTGAGGGACACGCACCAATCCCAGAGCTGGAGAGCGATGGTCAGGAGCGTGGTAGAATGGGTCCCTCCTTGTCTGTTGACATAACACACCGCTGTGGCGTTGTCGGCCAGGATCAGTACCGCCTGCACAGCAACCAGATTGCGAAACGCTCTCAGAGCTTTCCCGATAGCTAGGAGCTCGAGGGCGTTTATGTGGAGAGCGGTCTCATCGCCAGTCCATCAACCTCGGACTTTGAGGTCGTCGCAATGCGCTCCCCACCCAAAAAAGGGAGGCGTCGGTCGTGATTGTGATCCGAGGGGTCCGTCGTGTAAATGGCATCCCAGACAGAAGATGACGGTACGAAAGCTACCACAGCAGACAGCGATGTACTAGTGTCGGCAGTCAAAGTCGCAGGCGCTGGTCGTCTTGGGAGCAGGTTGAAGGTTCTGACAAACCAGTGTTGTAGAAGGCGTGCTCGCAGCCTTGACAGGTACGTGACAGCCGTGGTGGAAGCCATGTAGCCCAGGAGCTGTTGTATTCTCCTCGCCGATATCGTTGGGGCCGCAGCAGATTGGCGGAGGGTACGAGCCCGCTTCAGAGGCAGGTAGGCCCTGGCTGAGACCGAGTCCAGAGTGGCTCCGATGAAGTCCAACACTCTCGCCGGCTCGAGGTGTGACTTCTTCGGGTTGACCTGAAGACCCAGGCGGGTCAGGAGAGACAGTGTTAGATGAATGTCCGAGTGCAGTTTGCTCTTGCAGGACGCTACCAGCAGCCAATCGTCTAGGTAGGGAAGACAGTGATGCCCTTTGTCTGCAGGTGGGAGACCACAGGGGCCATGCACTTCGTGAACACCCTCGGTGCGGTGGAGAGGCCGAACGGCAGCACCCGGTACTGGTAGGAGGTGCCGTCGATCGCGAACCGAAGATATCGTCTGTGCTGCGGACGGATGGAAATGTGGAAATAAGCATCCCGCAGGTCGATTGAAGCGAACCAGTCTCCCCGGCGGAGGAAGGGTAGGATCGTCGACAAGGTGACCATCTTGAACCTCCTGGGGTGGATATATTCGTTTATCCCTCGGAGATCCAAAATAGGTCGTAGGGTCCCGTCCGACTTCGGTACTGTAAAGTACCGGGAGTAGATGCCGGTGGTAGTGGCTGAGGGCGGGACCGGCTCGATCGCTCCCTTCTGCAGGAGGGACTGGAACTCTTCCAGCAGAGCCAGGCTGGCCTGGGTGGAGTAGAAAACGCCTCGAGGTGGAATACTTGCAGACTCGATAGCGTAACCTAGCCAAACAATGGTGAGCACCCAAGAGTCCGACGTGATCGATCGCCACGAGTCGAGGTGTTTGGCCAGCGTGGGATGGTTCGTTAGGGCTGATGGCAGACGGAGGGTTGGCTGAGGTAGGGTCCTGCAGAACCCATCAAAAGCGGGATTTGGATCCCGATGAAGACTTCTTGGAAGCCATCTGTCGGCCCCGTACAGGACGTCTGGAGGAAGATGTGGCGGGAGTCCGGGAGGATCCAGACCTGGGCGAGCGAGGTCGGAAGTTCGCAGAGGACGAACGGCGCCATGCAGGCCGCGGCGGGTCTGTGGAGGCTGACGGATCCCCATCTTCTTGGCCGTCAGACGGGCCTTGACGATGTGGTCCATCGCCTCGTCTGTTGACGCATTGAAAAGACCCTTACCGTCAAATGGGAGGTCCTCGAAGCATTTCCGAGTGTTCTCCTGGAGGCCTGAGGACCACAACCAGGTATACCTTCGGAGGGCGACAGAGCCGACCATGACTCGGGACGCTACCTCCACAGAATGTCTCGACGAGATGATTTGCTGGTTCGCGAGCACTACCGCTTCGTTGCAGAATTGGTTAGCGCTCGCCCTATTCTCCTCCGGGACAGTGGAGAGAATAGGGCGAACTTGTCGAGAAGACTGCGCAGGTAGGCTGCCATGCAAGCTTGGGTGTTGGACACCCTCGCCACCAAGGAGGAGGCAGAATAGAACCTCCTTCCGAAAGTGTCCAAACAACTCCCTTCCTTGTCTGGCAGTGTCGTGTGGGGCCTGGAACTGCCCTTGGTCTGCGCCGATTCCACTACCACTGAGTTCGGCTGAGGATGATTGAATAAGAACTCAGCATCCTCCTTCTGGGTCCGATAGAGGTGTTCTAGCCTGTGTGGTATGGGCTGGGCTGAAGGCGGCTGAGGCCACGGGCGTTTGAGGGCCTCCATCAGGGCGGGCAGGAATGGTAACGGGGCTGCTGCAGGTGGGCGGGTATCCACGTAGTGGAAAACCAGGTCCTGCACCGCCGGAGCTGGATCCGCCACCTTCAGGCCCAGGGCCTTGGACATCCGAAGGAGGATGTCCGAGAACTGTCGCACATCCTCAGGAGCCGACTCAGGAGCTGGATCCCCGAATGCCAAGGGAGGGGACTCGTGTGAGACGGGTGTAGAGTCCTTAGAATCCGACTCAGAATCGTAATCCTGGGAGGACGCCGTGGAGGACCTGTCAGGAGAACGGTCCGACCGGTGTGCAGGTGACTGGGCGCGAGATGGTACTGGCAGTGAAACTGTCTTCGGAGGCGCAGGTGGTTGCACAGTAGTCGCCGGAGGAACCAGCGAAGACACCGGACGTGGGAGTGCCTGAGTGACAGTGGTAGCCACAGCAGGAGCAGGCTGGGTGGAGGCAGCCTCAGATGTCAGACGGGACACCGTAGATGTCACCCGTGGAGGTGGAGAAATCGGTTGGTGATGAGGAGAAGGCTCTCGGGACCGACGATGTAGAGGCACTCGTCTCAGGGAGTGAGATGGAGTATGCTCACGACGACGGCAATGTTCAGCTCCCCTGGAGGGCGATCTGGAGCGGCGATAAGGGGACCAGCGGCCGACATCAGGGTGGTAACGGTCTCGGTAAGAGGGAGAGTATGACCTGTAGGAACCAGGATACTCCCTCCAGACGTGCTCCCGGCCATATCTCAGGGCGTAGGACGCCGATGAGTAAGGCGAGTCCCGAGGTGGCTGCCATCCTGGGTAATCATCGCGACGCCTTGGAGGGGACCATCTATATTCAGGGCAGTCCTCTCAGTCATCGCGAGCACGGTGCTCCAGATCCCGGTGACGTGGGGAGAGATGCAAGGTTCCGCGCTCCGAATAAACCGGGCGGTCCCAATACTCGGGGAAGAGCTGCTGGTGGTGCGAGGAGGAACACTGTTCCGGCGAATGCTTCTACCGACAGAGCCTCGAGATGTTAGCGAGGTCTGGGGAGCAGGTGGACTATCCTCCGAGCGGGCCGCCAGAACAGGGCGTCTGGTCGGACAGGTCTCTTCCTCCAAAGGCTGTGGCTCCGAGGGAATCGGGGAGGCCACCGGGTCGTCCACATCAGAAACCTCAAAGACTAGCTGAGGTTCTGGGACTTCACCGGGGTCGACCGTCGGCTGGGTCGAGGTGGAAGGTGGAGTGAGGACAGGTGGTCTAGCCAGAGACCCACGCTTGTCTTTCCTCTTCTTCTTCTTTCTTTCTCGGACTCTGAAGTCGTAGGGCGCATACGCTGGGCGGCAGTAAGCATCTTAGAGGACCTGGCAGCCTGCGAGCCCGCAGGGGCCTCTCCAGTAGTCACCGACGAAGAAGCCGCCAAGGTCTTCAGTACCCTCAGTGGCTTATGCGCCGGTACCGAGCTCGGTACCGTCGGCGCAGCGGGATCAGCGGGACCAGAAGAAGTAGAAGACATCGGGAGTGCGGTCATTGGTCGAGTCTTTGCCATCTTCGACGGGCTCCTTACTGGGGCAGGGTCTTGGGGGAGAAAGACTGCTCCCAACAAAAAGACTTGAGGCGTGCCAGTCGGTTCCTCAGAGTCTGCGAGGTGAAGTCCTTGCAAATGGGGCAGGCTCTGATCTTATGAGCCTCGCCCAAACAAAGAAGACACTAGCTGTGCCCGTCGGAAGTAGCGACCTTGCGACCACACTTCTTGCAGGGTTTGAAAAGGGTCAACATAGAAGTCCAAAGGAAAGGTTGAAGACAAACGAAGAGACGCGACGAATGACGAAGACGAGGGGGGGTCGCAAGTCGGGGTCCAAAGTCCCAGAAAAAGCAAGGGGGACCAAAAACGACAAACCAGTCCGTAATCCATAAGAGTAGTCCAAAAGCCAAGAAACCGAGTCGAAAACCAGAAAGACTTGCAAGGAGAGGCCAAAGAAGAAACACTCTAAGCTCAGAACCTCCGTACGCGACGACGGACGAGAAAGAACTGAGGAGAGACCGTTGCTCGGCAGGCTGAGCATGCTCAGTGGATACATGGGGGAGGGGTTCCCGCCAAGCTACTAAGCTCTAGAATTTTCCGAACGGTACCGCGCATGCGCGAAAGCTCCTAGCGTGTAAGGCACAGAGACCACGAAGAAGAACTATAAGTTCTGTTTTATCTGATTTTATTTTACTTTTATTCAGCCTGATGTTTTTGGCTAGGGTATTTTGATGGTATAGAACACCCTTGATTCTACACACGCAGACACTCCTTTGGACACATGGCATCTTTATACAATGCAACATATTGGAATTCCTATTGCGATTACAAAATGTCCCACAATTCACACTGCAAAGGTTTTGTTTTAATACTAATGTATAAGGACTAAGAGATCCAGCTTGGTGTAGTGGTTTGAGCACTACGACCCTGGAGACCATCGTTCTATTCCCTGCTCAGCATGGAAACCCAGTCAGTGACTTTGGGTACATCACATGCTCTTAGCTGCAGAAAACCCCATGACAGGTTTGCCTTAGGGTTGCTGTAAGTTGGAAATGACTTGAAGGCACACAATGACAAATTTTGGAGTAAGGAGACTCTGATAAAGACTTTTACTTCTCCATGTTTATAAAGGACTGTGATAAAAGAATTTATCCTTCTATCAAGAGGTATAAGCATGGATTCCCATGGCTGGCATCCTGCTAGTGACATACACAGGTATAAGCTATACTCTATATGTAGTATGGCTTTTGTGGACAATATGTAATAGTTGTATCCAGCTGTTGGTGGTAGAAATTCAATCCTTCATGTAAACCTGTTGTGTGTGCAGTGCTATGTTAACATTCAGAGTGTTATCTTTTGTCACAATGTATGAAACATGTAGTGGACTCCTTGCTTCACAATTTCACAGTTCCAGTGTGTGAGAAAGTAAACTGCTTGTAGAATTCTTTAGACTAGCAGGCTAAAGCTAGTTCTCATGGGAATGTTAATCTGTAGTGCTGTGTACTGCTATGTGTTATCTAGTCTTCCGGAACATGCAGCCGTGTTCATGTGTATTTTGAGACACAGCTTTGTTATTTCTCTGAGTCGTTGTTCACACGTGTTGTTCATGTATTCATGTTTCTGTACATGCTACTTAACTACCGTTACTGAAAGGTTTTACTTCACTTCTGACTTCTGATCTGTTCTGTTAGAGATGGCTAGCTCAGCTGTAACCTAAGCTGCTTGATTTATTATCCGCAATAAACGCAGTGAAATTGCTAGCTGGCTTCTGGAGTGTTTTTCTTAACTCCTTTAGTGCAGGCAAGTATGTCTGAAGCGGGTATCATTTTTCACAGGTTTCTTTTCTATTTTTGCAACATCTTTATCTTTGGCCCATGTGAGAATGTGTCGGAAACTGGGCAACACAAGTCCTTTTATTGTATAGGCTCTATGCATGCTTCTGAGCGCTGCTATTAAGCAATGGGCTGTCAGAGGTACACACTGATCACTGATCCACATGCATTGCATTATGTTGGTATTCAGTACAAGAATTGCATAATACAAGCAGAATGTAACTTTTCTGGCAGTTTTTTAATGCTACACTACAGAGATGTAGGATCTTGCCCCATGTGTCCAGGTTAAGAATTGTTACTCAGATGAACAGTCACAGTAATCTCTCTGGCACACTTGCATAGTGCTTTCTTCAGTGCATCAAATCTTGCCAGTGTTAAAGGTGCCAACTGCTCCATTAGTTGCAGGATCCACTTGCCTGGTTGTCTTTTTGTAATTCCCCCCGTCTTTAACAGGGCCAGCTAACCCATCTAGCATGCACACTTTTGTGCCATAGTCACTTACCTGGACAAAACCAAAGGGAAAATTCTGCTGGGTTTGCCCTTTGGAGCCTTCATGGAAGGCCTTCCGCCAGTCTTCAATGAGTGCAGGGAATGTGCAGTTGTACAGATCTGTGTTCATTTCTGTGTTTGCTTCACCTGGTGTAGACACAGAGAAAGCAAAAAACAATCTGAAATGTGAAAGTGATGGTGGTTGTGTGCCTGCCCAGTCCCGCTGTGAGGCTTACTCACAGCTTAAAAGAGTTACTTTTCGGGCTGCAGCTCCCAGAACCCCCAGCGGCTATAGTGGCTGGGAATTGTATTCCAAACAAGTAATGTTGCCAAGCTTTGGACATGCATACCTTGGTACCAAACAACCCCTTGGAGTGTCATGTTGACAAATGGATGAATCATTGAATTCCAGAGGACAGATAAGCCATGGGGACCAGAATCACGATACGAGGGAGGAATTCTGCAACATAAGACATGAGTCTCTCATATATGACAATGTAGCCAATGAGAGGAACCAATGAATGAAAATCAATCGAGTTATAGGTTAAGGTGGAAATTTGCAAACAAAGTTAATTAATCAAATTTATTTTTAACTAAAACAATTAAGTTGGAATTTCTGCATGAACATTTCTCCAGAAATAAGTGATTAATAAAATTATTAATTAATTCAACGAGCCACAGTGCTAAGGAGCTGACAAATTTTACATCACGCAGGAGCTTACCACATGACACTGTTATACCACAATTGAACTGTGTTATACTGTCATTGCCTGGAGTTTATCACACAACATTGTGGCTCTCCCAGTGCTATACCACGCTATACCATGGTTAGGTCATTTGGGAACTGATTCTTTTCCTACTTGAAATAATGCAGTGACCCCTCTCCTCCAACTCTGCTGTGGTTTAATAACCAGTGTGGTTGCAAACATCTTATTCTGCCTCACTGGGAGCATAGTGGGCATAGTGTGGGTGTGATTTCACTGCTCCTCCATTGGGGATTTCACAGGGATCTCCAGCAAGTAAATTTCTTGTGGTTGAACTGTGAGGACAGCACAATTCCCAAAAGAATGGCTGTACATCTGCTTTTTAGCATAGTTTTTCACATTATTTCATACTGCTTTTATTTAAATAAGGGGAATAGCTCAACAGTGCAATTCTGTGTGATCCTATGAAGGGTTAATGCACAGAGAAACTGCAGGGTTCAGGAAAAGTTTAAAGAGTAAACATACAAAACTTTAAAGACTGCTATATAAATGTGGATTTGCGCAAGAGTTGGTTGGTAGGGAAAAATAGGAGAAAAATGGTGGAAGCAGTGAGGTGTGTGTTAATCTTCCCAGGTTGGGCAGGGAGTGGGAGTGGTTCCATAATAGTGTCATTATGTAATAGTGTAGTTCCACAATTATGGCTTTCCTTTAAAAAAACATCATGGACCAAACAGGTTGGGGCAAATGGCATTGTCATATCTCTAGTGCAAGAGAGCAAGCATGGCAACTAACAAATAAAGGCAAATGTAGTAATGCTGCAAAAGAGTGCGTTCTCATTCTGCTACTTTTTTGAGTCTAAGAGAAGCAGTTTTCAAACAGAATATATCAGAACAATGGACTACAGATAGCCCTCCACATTTGTCAGTTTGACTTTCATGGATTTGATTATTTGTGAGTTTCCACAACCCTTGCCTCCAACCTGCTTCTCCTCCAGGGGAATCTTCCCTCTAGGCAGCTCCAATCAGGTCATGCAGCCCCTTAAAAACCTGCCTCTGGTCCTCCTCCTCATTCTCCACCAGCCACTGCCTGGCCAGCTAAGGATGGCATGCATCCTGATTTCTCAACATCATAAATCCTAATGCCCCACACACAGCCAAGGAAAGAAATGGGCGAGAGAAAGGAAGTATAGGGCCATCACACCAACTCAGAGCCCTTCCTACTCCTTTCCCTGACCTGGTTTGAACCCTGGGTGTACGTTCTCACGCCATCATGTCTTGGTATCCTTCCCACAGTCACACACTTTTTGATATTTGCTATTTTTCCACTTCTGTGGGGGTCCTGTGACCCTAACTTTAGCAAATATGGAGGGGTGACTATAGTGTGCTAAGTGGTTCTGTACCCAAAGCTTAGTCCCTAAGCCTTTTGCAAATCAATGTCTTCCTTTTTGTTAATCTCTCAGCCTTGTGGAATCACAAAATTTAGGTCGTAAGATCCAAACTCTTACTCAAGAGTAGTTCCAGTGAGATGCAGGGGGTTAAAGGTAAGGCTCACAAGGCTCAGAAACTGATTCTCTCCTTTTTCTCATTTTTAGTATCAATCATAGAATCATAGAAATGTAGAGTTGGAAGAGACCACATGGGCCATCCAGTCCAACCCCCTGCCACGCAGGAACACCCTCAAAGCATTCCCGACAGATGGCCATCCAGCCTCTGCTTAAAAACCTCAAAGGAAGGAGACTCCACTACACTCCGAGGCAGCAGATTCCACTGCCGGACAGCCCTGACCGTCAGGAAGTTCTTCCTGAGGTTCAGGTGGAATCTCCTTTCCTGCAGCTTGAATCCATTGCTCCTTGTCCTGGTCTCTGGAGCAGCAGAAAACGAGCCCTCTCCTTCCTCTACATGGTATCCCTTCAAATATTTAAACATGGCTATCATGTCCCCTCTTAACCTTCTCTTCTGCAGACTAAACATCCCCAGCTCTCTAAGTCTACAAGAAAGTTTCTGACTGAGATCCTATATTGCTTCACAGTAGCACAAATATCCATCAGTGGAATTATATTATGCAACCCATATACTGAACTCCACTGTAGCACAAGGTATGTAGATCAATGGTCAATGCGGTTGACAACTCATTGACAACCGTACTGATAAATGTGCAAAGGCAATGCACTGAAATTGTGCATGTTCACATGCTACTCTGTGTACCTTAACGTGCTACCACATGTGCAATGACCCCACAAACGCAATTCCATTTACACTGCCATCAGCTGGATGTGACTGTTGCCCATTGTCCAAAAATTATCACTCTGCCTACACTGCATAATTTACAACTCTGTAGAGTCTCCAAGAGATGCCAGCCTTTGTCTCACAGATCCTTCTGTCTAAATAGCCCAAGTTATTAAAATTCAATTCTATAAATACATGAATGTTTTGGCTTTACCAAAGCTGAAGTAAATATTACCAAGATGGTTTGTATGAGCCTCTTACAGTGAGTCAAATTCTAGTTTCTGTGCAAAGTGACAGTGAAAAAGGAGGAATCTCTATGAGCCTGAGTTATTAAATTGTAAGACAGATGGTTATTAATTGAAAAACTGAAATGTGTTACAAATTTGATTTTCAAATGCCAATTAAGTCACAAATGTGAAGACACATATTTAAAACCCTGAGTTAGATTTGGAAATTCATTGTAAACACTAAAAACACTCTCTGACACTATTTTAATTGGGAAAATAATTTCACAGCTGGAGAAGTGTACCTGAGTGCCTTGGTGTACCTGAGTTTCAGAGGCAGCTAAATAAGAAAGTATTTAGAAAAAAATACAAACTTTCCTAGATTACTGAATGGGTGCAACAAAAGTAATGACTCAGAAAAAGATACTTTCCCCCTCTTACCCACAAAGGTAGACTTTAAAATATCCAATGAAAGTTAAGGAAGAAAGTGAAAAAGCAGTTACACTTTTATGCTAAGAAAACAAAAACAAAAAATTGATCACAGAAGACTTACATAACTTTTAAGTGGGTAATGAAGACTACGAAACTTTTAAAGATTTTCTGTACATTGGCACAATCATTCATCAAAATGGAGAACCTGGAACCAAGTTTCTGCTGTGCCTGGGTGGCAGGCTGTTAAGAACACTATGGACACTAAAGCCACAGAAGAAAAGGGAGAAACCAAGAAGTAAAATTGAGAGCCAATACTGATTAGCAGGTAGATTCAGCTATTCCCAATGTAAGGTTCCTGGATCATGTTGGACTGCAACTCCCACCAATCACAGCCAGCACGGACAGAGGCTGCAGATAATGTGACTTTTAGTCCAGCTAGGTTGAGAAACCTCAGTTGAGAAAGGAGTATCAGACTTAAACTCAGAGGTTTATAAACATTAATTTTGGCTAGAACTCGCAAGAGACCAGTGTCCATTCTGGCTGGAAGACCCAAGGAGTTACAGACCCCAAAAGTAACTTTTCCAAGTCATTCTTAAATTAGGGAGATCCAGGTTCTAATCTTCATTCTGTCGTGAAGCTCGTGGGATGAATCTGGGCTAATCACTGTTTTTCCCAAGCAAACCTTATCTCAAATAGTTGATAATAAAATAAGGCATGAGAAGCTTTGTCCATCACCCTGAGCTCCTTGGAAGAAGGTTGCAATACATATGTAACAAGTAAGTAAGTGTGAAGGCAGACCATGATATTTATAGATCTGTGCAGAGAGAGTAAAAGTGTGTCTTCACTCTCTCTCTCTGTCCCTGCATGAATACAAGCATAATTTTCAAGGACAAGTAGCAAAAACTGGGTTATAAGTATACAACCAAGCTGATTTTGAACCAAATCAAAGCAGGCCGTAGAGACACCAACTGTGATTTTGAGAGGAGAAAGAGAAGGATGGAGGTATAAATGGATTTATAAATAACTTTGGTAAAAACAGCATGAGACAGGTGGCCTGTTGAACAAAGAGGGGGTCAAAATCAATCACCCATGTAGCAGATAAAAAGGTCTGGAAAAGTTACAGTTCTCAGAATTTCCCAGCCAGCAGAAGCCATGTTGGCTAGGTGATTCTGGGATTTGCAGTCCAAGTCAAGGTCCTACCACTTTTATCACAGCATAAATATATGCTCAGTGTTACAGAGGATCCCACAATTGATTGTACAGTGGGTGCCATGGTATTGAGCTCACCCCCTGTGCAATGACCTGTCTGTCATCCACCAATACAAAAGTGAAAAAGATGGCTTTGTGTGGTTTTGCCAAATGATTGGCTGCACAAGAAAGCAGAAACACTTGCACGACTAATTTTGTATTAGCATAGTGTCCCAACAGGATTCCAGCCCCCCTGTTTTCCAAGTTGTAGGTTTACAAAGTTTTTTCTTAAATCCCTATTAACAAGAAGTGCATAACATTTTCACCTCCAATGTGTAATGTGGTGTTTGCCGGGGAGGTCCCTGAAGCTGCGATCTGGCTATT
>CAOKZL010003861.1:0-66166 GCA_948472985.1 Iguana delicatissima | reverse complement strand
CCATGGAATAATATGTAAATTGTAATATGTAAATTGTGCCTTTAGAATAATTGCTATAAGAAATACTATAATTGTGTAGAAATTATGCATTTAAGGGGGGAATGAAGTGGACTTTGAAGGAGGGTTAGTCTAGGTAGCCTTAAGACTCTATAAAAGTGTTAAAAGAAAACCTCCAAAGTGTGTGGCAAGTCAGAGTATTTTGCAATATGCTGTGCTAGGCAGCGTCAGCAGAGTTCCTGTCTCCAATACAAGGTTTGGTCACAGTGTGCATCGTTGCTTGAGATGTTCTGTAAACCATTTCCTGGAATGAAAACAACGGTGAGATAGGAGGGAAGTGATGAGCGGGGGATGGACAAGAGGAGGAAATGCTTTTTGTGTCATTGATACTATAAAATCAGTCTGTTAATTGTGCTCTGCACGCTTGGCACTTTGGAAGCTATTCTAGCCTAGCCGCCTGGCTGTTACTTTTTAATAAACTCTTTTTCCTTCATCCTTTGCGGTCTCACTGCCTCTGTGTTCCCGCTACATCTGAACATGGTTTACCCTGAATGAATGATTAAATGAATGATTCCAACACAAATTTGCAATGTGCACACCAGGGCAAAAACATTTCAGTTCACCTCTAACACGAGTTCTGAAAACACTATGGCCATTTCCGCACAAGGCTGTTATAGCGCTATGATTGTGCTTTCAACATCCTATGGAATCCTGGGGTTTGCAGTTTTGGGAAGGGCCAATTGGCCCCTCCCGAAACTGCAAACCCCAGGATTCCATAGGATGTTTTAAGCGCAATCATAGCGCTATAACAGCCCAGTGCAGAAATGGCCTATGCTGCTTATATTAAAGGCCTCCTCAGGATCTTTAGTAACTATCCATTCTTGAGAGCCTACATTGCTGCAGTGTGGCATAAATAACCACTAGTGAAATTATATTCCTCTTGTATTATACAATCCCCATAGAGTACCACTGCAGCCCAACATAAAGTGGTCATGACTGAGACCCTCTTGCAGTTGCATTGTGCAACGTGATTGGACAACTGGACAATTGTGCATTGGACTGTTTCTCTCTTTTTTTTATTGTATCAATTTTACTAAGAATACAAAATGCAAACAAATGAAACACAAAAAACAGCAAATTGCAACCACAAATAGATACGAAAAAGAAAAAAGAAAAGCATACAGTAAGAATACTAAATACTAATGCTAACTAGTGAAAAAAGGTTAATTACAATAAGACAACACAATATTAAAAGAAAGAAAGTTTCCTGCTTTCCTACTGTAGAATATTATTAATTATATTTAAAAATAACAATTTCTCTAGCTACCAATACAAATCAAATGGTTCAACTCTTATTTTTTTCAAAAATACAAATGATCAAATCCTACCATAATCTTACAATAGTATTTTTCTTGCAAAAAGCAGTAGCTCCCAATCTTTCATAAAAGTCACCACTGATTTTTCTTTTATCAATATTGTCAATTTATTCATTTCAGCTGTTTCCAGCAATTTTATCGACCAATCTTCTGTCGATCGAGTCTCTGTGTTCCTCCATTTTTGCATATATAATAGCTGTGAGGTTGTGGCCATATAGTGTAGTCACTTGGCATATTCATTTTCCAGTTGATCTTCAGTTAGTCCCAGAAGATACAATTCATGTTTTAATGGCAGCTTGATTTTCAAAATTTTATACACTATATACTATAATTTTATTCAGTATATATTAATAAACACATTTTTCACTATTTATTTTGCATACACTTTCCTCAACATATGCATGTTGGATTTTTTTAACAAAAGAAAAAGAAATCTGGGTGTGATTATTAAAGTATATTTTCTTTCCAGTATTCTATTGAGTTATTGCATTACTGAAGTGAAAATTAGATAAGTATGTATTCCAATGCTTTATAGGTTCCTATCCAGAGGAGGTTGATTTGGCTGGATCTATGGGGTCAAAGAATGATTTCAAAATAAGTCCCAACAGAAATATAGTTATCCTAAGTATGTCAGAGCTAGTATGATGTGGTGGTTTGAGTGCTGGACTGGGGGACCAGGGTTCAAATCACCAGTCAGCCATGGAAATTCATTCAGTGACCTTAGGCAAGTCACAAGCTCTCATTCTGAGAAGTGGGGAATGGAGTACCTCCTTTGAAGAAACCTCCCTGATAGGATCACCTTAGGGTTCCCATAAGTCAGAAACAACTTGAAGGCACACAGTAACAGCAACAGTCTTAAGTATAAAGAGGTGTGTGTGTGAGTGTATGTGAACATATCAAAAGTTTTATAAAATGAAACTTCTCTATCAGTAATAGGAGTAGAAACATCTGTTAAAATTAAAATTAAACTGAAAATAAATCATCAGGGAGGGCTTGAAAATCCTAGACAGGTCTCTCTATAACTATAAACCTGACTAGGTAACAGTTGAATAACTGATCTGAGGGGAATAAAAGCATAAAGCAGATGCTGACAGATACAAAATCATGTAAATCACTCTATAATTAATAAATTCATGTATCAGTGCAGAACCCTGTAGTCATTATATAATTCCCAAAGTATAGGGGGAAAGGGAACCATCTGTAATACAGGTCAGAATTTTTCCCATTAGAACACAGAAGAAAACAGGTAGTAAAACAATGTCTGTTCCAAAGTTATTGAATTAAATAGTGGCTGAAAAATAATGGGCTACATAAGTTCTGTGAATATTGTGACTGTTTTGGAAGAAACAAATCAGGATAGTCACAGAACATTATTTTTCAACAGCTATTTAATAGCAAACCCTGAGATAAACAATGTTTGAGTAATTAATCATAAGACAGAAATCTCAGTTGGGAATATGAAAGAAAAAAACAACAACAGTCTGTTCAGTCCATGTCCCCAGACACTGAACAGTTTATGTTGTCATTAATAAGAAAAGAAAAGAAAAGGAAGACGTCAACAAGCTGATATCAAGTTTCTCATTGCTGCAGAAGAGAGCAAACTGTCCTACAACTCTTAAATGTCTGCCACAGAGAAGTACATCTCACACTCATTAAAAGTTCCAAAAGTTGGCATGACATTGATTATCAGGGACAGCAGAATTGGAAGCAGAGGCACCAGACACCTGGAACCTGTATTAAAACACCAGCCCAAGATGCAGTCCGGGAAACTTGCTATGTACATTCTATCATGCAGGTTGCAATGGACAGATCCCCCCACCCTCAATACCATAGTACTGGTATTTATTTAAAATCTTAAATAATTAAGTGTATTCACTGACTGCTATCAAGTTGAAAGACGCTCATAATTTAAGCTGTGTTTTGTTAGAGCTAAGTAATATTCAACTGATCAAGGTGGCTGTAATCAATGTAGAATCAGGTCACCAAAAATGTCAGAAGGAATCAAAATGTTTCATTTATTTATTTTATTTTGGTATATATTACATTCATACCATGCTTTGAGGCCCCCCCCACCAAATCTTCCTCAGGGCAAATAACCATAATCCTACATGTAACCTAGGCAACAAACGTATTATAATGCTCTCTAACTGTGATGGCCTTCAGTTTAGGAATTATTTTCTTTTCTGAGCAGCTGGAACCTAATATCTATGTGATGAACTGAATGAAACCATAAGGTTTGTTAATAAGGTTGTTTAGCAATATAATTCTTTGCTAAATTAGTTCTTGAGGGAAGTAAAAAATAATTTTAGCAATTTCCTTCCCCCATGACAAAATCTTTAAAAACTACACATTTTTGGACTTACTCTCTGAAAAAATTACATTTTTCCTCCCACAGAGAACAACATTTTTCCTGTGCAGAAATTATTGTTTCATTTATTAAGAGTGGTAAATGCTGGCTGAAATCCTCCATTGTCATAACTACGTTGATACAGCTCTTGTCATCATAGTTATAACTGATGTCCACCCCTGGAAACCTATCTTCACAGCCTGGCAGCAACCCAGCTAAATCATTTCTGAGGCCATAGAGTTTAGAGTGCTGGGAAATGATATTGACAGTGCGCTCATGATTGTGTGGTGCCTTGAGAACGGGCAGCGGGAGAGACCCCCTACCACAACTGCTTGTTCCAAGGCACCCCCATGATCAGGAACGTGCTGTGAATGTCATTTCCCAGCATTGCAGTTTTCAGCACCTCAGCAACACTTCATCTGTGGTGCTGCCAGGCTGTGAAGGTATGTTTTGGGGGTCATATTCTGTCATTTACGATCATACATGTGAATTTCCAGCAGTTAAGATATCATTAAGTCCAGCTTACAATATTGTTATGACTGAACATGACACCAACCAATTTTCTGTGTTGAAAATGCTGTAGTTGGAGACTTAATCTTCACAAAATTTGTGTGTGTTTTTTTGCACAGAAAACAGAATTGCCTGTGCAGGAAACAGCATTTTGTCCACAGAAAATATTTCTGTGCAGAATATGCCATTTCCTTGTTAGGAAGGAAGGAAGGAAGGAAGGAAGGAAGGAGCAAATTTTGCAAAGAGTAAGTCCTCACACTGGAAATATTCACTCCAGGAGTCTTCTTGTCAATGTTTCTGAACACATACAAAACATGATTTAATCCATAACCATAATTTGGATTTGGATTAAACCATAATCCAAATATTTTCAAATATTCTTTGCATTCCTAGAGTTCTTCGAGTGTTTTAAAAGAAATGCTGATTATTATTTCATCTCCCTCTCTTTCCTTTGGTCTATAAATCTGGCATTTTAGGATGTTCTTACTTGTGACCAGGGCTTTATGCCAAAATATTCCACATTTTATAAAATGTTTACATTAATAAATATACAATCCTAACTTGGCAAAAAGGGGCTTGGTGCCACAGAGGATGCTTGTGTCTTTACAGTAACAAAGGATTTATTAGCATTACAAGTTATTTGATAATAAAAATAATATTTTTATTGCAAATAACATAAAACATACACAACATATATAAAAAGAAAGCAGAACAACTAAACTGACAAACATACTACAAACTAACAAATTAGATAACCATATGACAATTACTACAATTAATAATGTTATTGAAAAGCAGTTATCTTTCAACTCTTCATTAAAAAGTTTACGATATGATACAAATAGTATCATCTGTATGCATATAGAAAATGTTATGCATAGAATAAAGAAAAAATAAAATCACTAGCATAATATCATATCCTAACTTTTTTAACAGTAATATACTCATTAAACAGAATTAACTAAATAATGCCAATTATATTAATTAAAGAGGAAGAAAAAAGTAATAATCACTTTATATTTCCAGTGTTTACTATTTATATAAAACATTTATATATCCTACTAAAAATATCATATTCCTAATATTTATTATTAATCAAAACCTCTTATAGATTGTTTCCCTACAGTTGACTTTAAATGTAGCATTACAAGTTTTGATGCTTTAAGACTGGTATGATTCTCCAGTAATGGCTGGACGTGCCATCAATCCTGTTTCTCATTGCCAATAGACAGGGATGGCGTGACAAGACGTGTTAGTTAAACAACATTGTAAACCAAGGTTAATAGGACTACAGGAAAGAAGGTGGAAGGGGACATTCTGTACTGTCAGACAGAGATTAAAACAAACTATGCCTAATCCTTCACACCTAATTACATTCAGAATGGAACAACATTTTATTACTGCACGCCATTCAGCAGTACGGTCAGCCCTCCACATTTGCGGGTTTAGGATTTGCTCAGATCTTGCTGTCACCTTTGCTGCCTTCCTGTGCCATTTTTAATAGGGACTGCAAGCCTCGTGAGATTGAGAAACTGAGAATGAGGATTGTAAATTCCTGTTAAAAATGGCGTGGGGCAGCAGCAGAGGTGGCAGTAAGCCCCACCAGCCAGCCACTTCTGCCTTGTGAAGGAACCCTGATGCCTCAAAGGAACTTTTGGGGGGTTGAATATGGTGATCATACTTTTTTGTGTGTTAAATATGGTTTAGGAGGGCCTAGAGTTATTCACATTTTTCCACTTTCATGGTGGTCCTGTGCCCTTAACCCTAGTGAATGTGGAGGAATGCCTGTATAGTATTCCAGTGAAGTATTTTTTTTTTTTAAAAAAAATGACAACAATTTATGTCAGTTCTAAATTTTTCCATCTGGATTATAAACAGTCAACAGAAGAACAATGTTGTTTCACCAGAATTATATTTTTTCATGGAGAAACCTTTTTGGCCTTTGAACTTTATTTTTCAAAGTTTACTAGATGATGAAAGCCTGTATCATTTGTACATAAATGATCTAAAACTGCATGATCTCTTCCTAGTCTCAGATGTTACAGTGCTGTATTTTGTACTAGAATGAACAAAATATTTTTGTTGATCATTTATAATATCTAAATCCAAGGTACATAAAAAGCAAAGGACATATTTTCTATTAAGTTCATACAACTGTAACTATAAGATAGACTCTATGCATATTTTATTAGAATTCTTTTCTTGAGATATAGAAATCTTTACATTCCCTGCCACTACAGATCTGCCTCAGTTAAGAAAGGTCTCAGTTAATAAAGGTTATAACGCTATTATTCCACTTTCAACATCCTATGGAATCCTGGGATTTGTAGTTTAGGGAAGGGCTCAAAGGCTCCTTCCTGAACTGCAAACCCCAGGATTCCATAGGGTGTTGAAAGTAGAATAACACCACTATAACAATGTAGTGCAGAAATGGCCAAAATCAACATATTCTTGGGTATGATTTCTTTAACAGAATATTTGATATCAGAGGCAGAAATAACCTGGAAAGCATAGATATAGGTCAATATGTTTCAGCAAACTTTTATCCAAAACAATATGTACATTTGATATGAAACAACCAGGTCAAGTAAGCCATACATAAATAAACAGAAACATGTTGAACCTTCTAGAGGCCACTTGGAGGCTTCTTCTAGAATACATCCGAGGCTGATTTTCTTTTCTTTCACCAGCCCTCACTTTTCTTATGTTTCCTATTTTGCTGGCCAAACTTAAAGATACATTCCTTTTTTCTTGTTTTAGTTTTTAACACTTTAGGGGTAGCTGATAAAGCAGGCTTATCTTCCTGTTGTTGTTGTTGTTGCTGCTGCTGTTATTATTGTTGTGTGCCTTCAAGTTGTTTCTGACATGGCAACCCCAAGGCAAACCTATCATGGGGTTTTCTGAGGCTGAGAGTATGTGGCATGCCCAAGGTCACTCAGTGAGTTTCCATGGTTAAGCAAGGAATCGAACCCTGGTTTCCAGGGTTGTAGTCCAATGTTCAAACCACTTCACCACACTGCTTTTCCCTTTTCTTTCTGTTTTCTTGTTAGCACATACTCCTGATGGGATACTAGAGGCAACTGCTGTTCACCTTGTCTGTTGTAGGCAGGCAAACACAGCTGCAGTAGGGTTGACTAGAGCAGAATTCACCTGTTCCCAGCACAAGCATTGTTTGTTGAATTGTTTACTGCAGGCACAGTGCGGCAGCCCAGGACTAAAAGTCTGTCAGCCCTCCTTCACCATCCTCCTAGTGCCAATGCTGCTAAAATCCTTCAGCTAGACAGACGACAAGGAGAAATAGCAGGGGGCCAGAAGGATCTTCTTTGTCAGAGGATTTGTTAACTTAGACATACCTGTTCTTTCCTTTGATCATTGCTGTGCCCTGTTCAAAATGAATTTTCACTTTCTTCTAATATCTCAGTATAGATATGTATATTTTATATCACAGTTTGTAGCATTGTAGTCCAATATTTGTTATGTTTTTTCAAGTCAACTCTAGTCAAGGGAGTTCACATGGTTTTCTTGGCAAGCTTTGTTCAGATTTGTTCCAGATTTATCCAGTGTCTTCCACTGAATGTGTCCTACAGCAGCTGGTATTCCCTGGCAGTCTCCCTTCCAGATACTAAGCAGAATTGACCTTGCAATCAATCAAGAGCTGGTACCTTCAAGATATTTAGGCACAGCTCAATATGTTAACCACATGCTGTGATCAATCTATTAGACTGCTCCAGTCCTTGGATGGATCTGTATGAGCAAATTCTATCAATGCATAGCTGCACTGACTGACCCATTTGGACAAGTGTGGAAAAATAGAACCAGATGGAAGACAATATGATGGAATGGTGTGGCACAGTCATTTGTACTGAAGAAGAATTGGTGAGCTAACAGGAATGTACTTCCACTGAGGAAAAAGGATGCCTGAGAAGAATATACTGAGCCCAACATATCATGCACCTGAAGACTGTCAAGGCATTGCTAGCTAGGCCTCTGAGAGCATGAATTAAATGGGGGAGATAGTACAAAGGGAATAATCTCCACTAAAGTCACATGCATCTCACCCATAACCAAATTAGTGGTATGCATAAAACAGAAAAGGATCTCAGCATACGAGCATTGCTTAGATCTTTCCATTTCTGAGAAATAGGACTGGGGAGGGTTTGTATCCACAGTGTGTGCATGTGCATTTGGGTGAGTACATCAGTAAGCACCTTCCTTATTGACAGATGAAGCTCTTGGGAACAAAAGGTTATCCAGCCAAGTTATATAGATTGTAAATTCTCTGTGGTGGAATTCTGCTGTGCACTAATGCTGACAAATTGTGATTAGGAGTAAACAGCAAGTGGCATTGACTGTAGGTCCAATCAATGTACATGCCATAATTGCAATATGATTTCAAAGTAAACAGTTCTATTTGCCTCTGAAAGAAAACAACACTGACAAATCCTCAGGATGAGTCTGTGTGTGCCAAACACATTATTATCACAAATGACTGGCTGATATTGAAAACACTGATACAGCTGAAGCTCTTAAAAGTCACAATGTGTCTTTGCAATGCTGCTTTTATTTGTGCAGCTGTTTATTTGATATAATGAGGGGAAAATACTTCTATATGAGTTTTTAAATAGATTAAGTCACTATTAAACATTCTTATCGGTCTTTTAGAAATAAAGCCTTTCAAGGATTTTCTTGGACAAATGAAAACATGCATTTAAATTAAAGAAGTGTGCTCTAGTGCCTCTCTCCTCCAATAATTCTTTCCTTTTTCACTTCCTTTCTTTTTCTGTTTGATCTTCTATTCCATTCAGGTCATATCTCTGCTGTCTGCCTCTGTCTGTACCTCTCTTTCTTTTGTGTGTGCATGTATGTATAGATGAGTTATCTATTGACAGGGACAGGTAAATTGCATTCAAGAGAAGAATAAAAAGGATAAGTACAATGCTAGATGAGGAGCAGCAAGGCAATAGCCTGCCTAAGGATCTCACAAGATGTCTCACCAAATAAACACTAGAGACCATTGGAGAGAGAGGTTATCTCTATAGGCTCCATAAGAGAGTGTGCGTGTGTACATGCATGCATGTTATGCAATACTAGGAGTTTAGCTGGTGTTGTTTACCCACTGCGTTCCTCTGAATATAGTCCAAATATTCTTTTCACACCCCTTTCTCCCTCTTGCTGTTAGAGCAATGAGAATTTAGGAAGCATATATAGGGGAGAGAGAGAGAGAGAGAGAGCATGTATAGGTTTCCTGAATGCCTCTACTTTATACATTTTCTCTCTCTTAGAACTTTCCCCATTTGCTCTATCACCAGTTGTTAGTGTGTGTTCATCAATGTGTTCACATATCTAAGCAGCCATATCATATGACCATGGAAATTTCCAGGTGACTTTGGCCATCTCTCTTCTTCCTACTTCATGACGGTGGATGCCAGCTCTGCTGATCTTCTTCTCTCTTTGACACTTTCCCTCAGTTAGTCTGGACTTCTGCGATCTTTGTATATATGTTATGAATATACATTTCAAAATAAATAGTAACATTTTTGGTTATGAAACTTGAATACTGCTGGATTGCTTTACTGTGCTGAATCTAAAGTAAGAGGGATCCAAGAGATTCAGCACTCTCCTTAACAAACTCTGAACCAGAGTTCATCTTTCACTGTAAAAGAGGCTAACACCCAGGAATCTACCCCTAATCCAACAAATGAAGTACGAGAGGTGGTACCTACAATCCTTAAAATTTGTTTTACACCAAGTCCCATGCAAAGTGGGTCAAAAACACCAGTTTAAAATTAAAGCCACATTTTGCTGATCAGTTCTGAGCTTACATAGGTGTGCAACTTGTTCAGAATGTCAAGTTACTTCTGCCTGGAATCTGAAATAGAGGAAGAAGTAGCTCTGTTGGAAAACTCAGTAAGGCCACAACAAGAGAGAAGTGCAAGGAAATGGTGCAGTTGGCCTCTCCAGTTGGCCTCGCCATGAGCTCTGAATATTCCCATGAACCCTAATGAAACATGATGATGGATAAATACCTAAAAGAATCAGAAAGGTAGAATTTTGTGCCTGTGGAATATTCATAATTTTAGAAGTCAGGTTAAAATAAAATAGCATTTACTTTTATAAAAACTGACAAACAGATGAGAAACCAAGTCCCCCACGTTAGTATTGATGATTCCCATTTCAGTGAGCTGGTGAATCCAGATTTTAAATGAGCTATCTGAGGTGCTGGACCTATTATGGGGATAGGAACAACATCTGGACTTGCTCCTTTAGAGTTTGGACTGAAACATGGGACAGCCCCATTGATAAGGAAGCACCTGTCATAAGGAATATTCTTTTTTAACCTTGACTACAAACAGAGCATCCCAGTAATAGTAATAGGAGGAAATTATGAAAGAAATGAAACCGCATAAACACACATACAATCTGAAACACACATATGCATTATGGGGGAGTACAAGCTAGAAGTTTTATGCATCAATTTACTATCAGGCTGGCCATAGCTAGAGGCCTTTTCCACACGAGGGGGCTGTGCCACTGTGGGATCAGGATGGCAGCGGTCAGCTGGTCATGATTCCACATGATGTCATCACCATCATCTTGTCCCCGAGCAATGAGTGCATGGCAAAAATCCATTTTGTGCCTGCCATCGCACAGCACTCTCACCTTTCCTGGCCATGTGGAAGGGCCAGAAGCACACTGGCAATGCTTCCTTCTCCAGCACAGCAATGGAAACTGCATGGTTGTGCTGCCGAAGGAAGCAGTGGGGCCACCATGCTCTCTTCTGCAGGTAGCTGGTGAAGTGAAGAGGGGAGACTTCCTAGTGTGCTCCTTTCTCGGCAGAGGTGCTGCTGGAATTGTGACAGGACGATGTGAGGGAGCGTCATCATGCAGAAATGGGGAAAGCCTTAAGTACAGACAAAGTTAAGAACAGACATATTTTTTTTAAAAAAAGAAGAAGTAGTGGTGAGTTTTAGGACAAGACATAGCAATGGGAAACTAATATAAGGACACAGGAAGCAAGTCCTAAGGGAAAGTATATGGAGCCAATGATTCCAGGTTGTTAGAAAAGATTAAGTTCTAACAATTAGATTATGGCAGATAATTAAGAAACAATCTGGACTGCATGAATGAGAATAGAAGATGCTGAGATAGAAACAAGAAGGTTGCTAGTTGAATGAGAATTTGGAGTCACTATGGTAATCTACATTGAAATTGATAAGAGATTAAAAAAAAGTATATTTAGTGTGCTAACAGGCATGGAATGAGGTAACTGCCATTAGTAATCTCCACTCCTGGTATTTCATTGCAATTGATAACGTAGTGGCTGCTTTCCCTGAGAGCTGGATGTCTTGTTTACAGCTCATTATTCCCACTCAGCTCAGAAGAGACAAGACAGACTTTCTCTTTATTTGTTTTGCTACACTGTAATAAACTTTGTGTGCTGTTAATTAAAAGTGACTGCAGAGTTCAAATCAAGAAGGTGGGTAGAAAACTATGAACCAAGTTTCTCTGCAGGGCAAGATTGTTTGTAGTGGGTTTCAGTTTGAAGGACATCCTGTTGAATTCCATTAATATAGCAAAATTAGTTTCCAACATTCCTTCCCTCATATTTAGGATTTTCATTGAAAAATGAGGAAAGTGTGTGGATAGAGTATAGCTTAAAATATGTGAATATGGTGATAGGTGTAATGGATGGATGGATGGATGGATGGATGGATGGATGGATGGAATGTGTGAGAGAAGAAAGAAAAAATGTGGAGGGTGATCATCATAAATTGAAAAATATTAAACAAACAAACAAACAAACAGTGATATATTTAAGTCTTTTACTCCAAGTCTCAAGTCAAGTCTCAAGTCCTTGAGGATACCTTCAAGTCAAGTCTCAAGTCTGGAAGCCAACTTTATACCCCAACCAAAATTCCAGAATTATTGAATTGAGAGAAATAAGCTCAGTTTCAACAATTTAAGCAGAGTTGGCTCTCCACGTTTGCAATGTTGCCATCTGCAGCGTCGGGAGTGGGGAATAGGATGCTATCTTACTCCCCATTACTGAAGATCCAAAAGATTTAGAAGGAAGGATCCTTCTTCCTCAAGCCTGTTGCCTAACACATTTGCTGTTCCTCTCTGAAAAATGCGCCCTGCACTCTGGGGGCGAGTCTTGTATTTTACTCTTAGGAAACTTTTTAGAAGGCTCCTCTGATACATAGCAGGGACAGGCTGCTGAGCAGACCCTCAACCCTGCCTCAAGCCCATTGCCTAACCTGTTTGCTGTTCCCCTCTGAGAAATGCACCCACATTTTGGGCTTGAGAGAGATTGTCATGTGACTAGTAGGCAAAAAGAGATGGAGGTGTTGTTCAATGTCGTAAGATTTTAGATGAACCAAGGGCATCAAGCCAGTCATTAAAAATATACAAGTCTTGAGTTGAGTCAAGTCAGTGCATCTTTTATGGCTGAGTCGAGTCTGAGTTGAGTCACTGAATAAACTTAAGTCTGACTTGAGTCCAAGTCTATCGACTCGAGTCTAGATCACTGCAAATAAATAAATTAAATAAATTACCCTATTTGCTGGTGTATAAGACACACTTTCCTCCTGAGAAATACTGTTTGAAAATGGAGTATGCCTTACGGGGTGTGTCTTATACACCAGTGCATCTTATATGCTGGCAAATAGTATTTGCCGGTGTACAAATGGGACTCATCTTATACACCGGTGTGCATTATACACCGACAAATATGGTAAATATAATTGTCTCTCACCTTCTCAAAGATCAGCAAACCATCTCTTTTTTAATAGAGAAAAAAGGTAAAAGAGCACGAGGAAGGCAAGAGCATGAGAAAAACAGAACACACCTCTAGCCACATCTACACCTTGCCCTGCCCACACCTACCACTGGTACATGTTACTCACTGGAAATTAGTTCCAAGTTAATGTGAGACTAGACTGTACAAAAAAATGTTCACTGCTTCTCTTCTAAACTTTGGGAACTGAGCACAACATCTCTGCTAAATGCAGACATCAGTCAATGACTGAGAGCAATATTTGCAAGCCAATACTGATGGGACAAAGAATATGTCTCTTGAGAGGGACTTCCATTTGGCCACTATTGGAAAAAGCATGTCTATGTTACTGGAGTAATCTGTGCAAGACCTCTGCTGTTGTTCTTAAGGTCTAGGAAGTTCCTGTAAGTGCAGTAAGTCCTTCTATAACTTGGCCTAAAACCAATTACAGCTTTAAAAGATCAAAGGCATCATTTAAATTTGGCCAAGAAGCACACAGGAAATCAGTGCAACTTGTTAGTAGGCCATAGACCCAACACTCTTTGATATGGTTTAATTCACAAAATACTTAATTGGCATGAAATATAAATAATATCCTGCTATAACTGGGAAACTTGCTGGCAAAGAGGAATTGGCCGCACACATGCGTTGCAAAGCTAGGTCAGATTGAGACCTCAGGATATGGCTAGGTCACAGTCAGGGAAATTCTGGAGACTGGCAGATGTCCCTCAACAACTCAACCTTTAGAAACAGTAGCACCTGAAACTGCTTCCACGGAGCAACTGATTGTCTTAAACCTTCTCCCTTTGTCCATCGAAATACTCCTTTTGTCCCCTCACTTGTCCCACCATTAAGGAGCTATCACGGTTCCCATCAAACTTCATCATCTAATGCTAAGGCCATTGCCTCATTCCAGACCACACTGTCCACTCCATTGTCTACTCTGCCAGAGAGTCATTAACATCTGCCCCCTCAGGGCAGAAAAAGTATTTAAACCCCAGCTCTGAGATAACCAACTTGTAATACATTAGTACTTCTGCCTGCTGGTCACCATTCTGCCAGTCCAATTCTCAGTTGTACTACCCTTGGACTCCTAGTCTAAGCCACATTGCTTTGTTTCTTCTCTACTGGATTGGTAAATATCACCCATTTCACACTAAACTCTCACTATCCAAACCTTTCCTCCCTTTTCCTTCAGTTAGCCTTGTGTGATTGTGAGACTGCTAGGATCTTGTGTGTATGATTGTTAATTCCCCAGTAAAACAAGTAAGCTAAGCAAGCTTACTTGTGAGTCTTTGGCTGGCTTTCCCCTGCACTAGTACCAGTATACGTAGGTACAAAAGATCCTGTAAGGTTACCCCCCTATTGCAGGCCTCCTCTTTGAGCTAATATTCCCACTGTTTCACAGAGACATTGGCATTGTGGGTGAACCCCTGAGTCACCCATGTTTTGGGATAAGAAACTGGTACAATATAGGTATGACATGTTCCAACTGCCTGGTTTATTCAGTAAGAAGCTTTCTGGTGAGGGATTCAATATGTAAAGTTGTCCAAGACCCTAGTAGCTGGTCTTTGCTTGCTTGCTGGCTTGCTTTCTAGATTAGGATCTGTAACTGTGGTACAATCAAGAAGTGCTTCCTGTTGTAATTTCCCAGAAAAATAGCCCACAGCATATTACTCAATACTGAAGCAACCTAATATATCTCAGCTGTAATGACATATAAACTATCATGTATCAAATTTATTTATCTCAGCTCAAAGGTGTCTTTTACTAATTGTTTTTGGTTCTTCTAATTTTCTTAAATAATATATCTTTAATACTCATTCTAAAATTAGGCACTCAGAATCGCTGGGAATTCCTGCTCAAGGTCATTTATAATATAATCTTAATCATTGACTCATCCAGTCATTAAAATTGGATGATTGATACTGAATATGATGGAGGAAAGTAAAGGGCATTGCTCATTACATTTCATACATTTGAAATGATGTATTTGATGCCATTGCTTCTCAATAAAATTCAGTTCCAAATTCATCATTTAAATGAATATTACTATCTGAACAACATCTACTGAGAGGTATATGGTGAGAATAGAGGTAAGAAAACAGCTATGAGAACATTGTTCCCCTTTAGCCAAATGTCTCTTTCTGTTCAAAGATCCTAAATATGGACATTTGGAGAATTTGCCTTGTAAATGCATGGGCTACAGTAGGAAGGTTCACTAGAGTGATTTTGGCAGCCAGGTAAAAGCGTGCCTATGCTCTTGAATAATGGACAGTATTTCTAACATTAGATTTGACTGAACTTTACACTGTTTGTGGTTGATTCATAATAAACTGTAATATAAAAACTCAGATTGAATTTTTAGTTTTCTTGCTTTGCTTTATCTGCTTCAGAAACAAAGTGAGAAAAACCTAACAAAGACAGGTACAAATTACATGCAGCACATATTTGTTTTAATATTTGTTCTTCAGGGGTAACTATTCTTGAGACACTTTTTCTTATGTAGTAGCATAGTGCTGGCTAGTCTAAAATTTAATGGTGCTATCAAAAGTGTTGGACCCTGTCCTCCAAACATGGATTCCATTGGGTTGTATTCAAAGATCCCTTAAACAAAGAATTTCCAAAGTTCCACTCACAAAAAAAAACTACTTCCAGAACTCTGCTTCTAGAATTCACTAACTCTTGCAAGAGACTTCAGACACGCTCCGTTTCCTTCTGCAGACTCCTACACATCCTGAAAACCTTCTCTATGTTGCAGTGGGAAATGCTGAATGATGCTAAATACATAGATCACTCTTCTAGCCTATATTCTCACCATAATATATGAATCAGTATGTGGAACAGTTTTTATTAAATTGACTTTATTTTGCCATTACATGGATTATTATTAAATATACTATGGTCATCAGTTATATTATTTAGTTTCACAATCTACAGGTTGTTCTATTTTATTCTATTCTGTTCAAATATATCTAAATACATATATACACACATACATTTTTGCACACAATACTTATTAAAATATGTATTAAATGATATTGCAATACTGGAAACAATCCATTGCGTATTATTCAATGGACTGAGAACCTTATCAGCCATTTAAAGTTTTGAATAGTTAGCATATTTATGACAATTTCATATAGGGATTTATTTGAACATTTGGTCATCTTTAATCAAGTTATCCATAGATTTTCTCATTGTCCTTGTCAAATTCTCACTCATATAGTGTTTTCTCTTTCTATTGGCTTGGTGTGGAAATGGACTTTTTTCTGTTTTCTGCTTTCTTTATATAATTTATGTATAATAAAAAAATTTTTTTAAAAAAGTATTGTTTCATTCTTGATTGTTTTCCTTGCTTTGTTCTTGACATCATACTAGTTTGATTCCTAGAATGTATTACCCATTTTTCTGATGCATAATTGATTTGTGCAAGAAACGAGGCAGCATAACTATTAGAAACTGCATGATGCCAGTCTTCATGCATGAAGACTGGTTGTTGAAGATGTCGGACTTGGCAGAAATGGATAAATTAACTATTTTAATTAAAGAAGGATCTTTGGTTAAATTTAAATGTGATAGGGATAAACTGATTGTATATTTAAGAGAGTGTTGGGGAAAAAAGTCAATTATTCGTTATGAAGGTTAAGCTTATCATTATTAAATACTAGGCAGTAGTGTAATAATAACAGATACACGAGAAGAAATATATCTTAGATTATCTTAAAACCAAAAGCCACTGAGTTAGAAGTCATTTATATGCATTTTGACCCCTTTTTAGTTTAGTTGTAGTTTAGTTTAATTTATTATTAGGTTAGGTGTTAGCATTTCTCTGTTTACCTACTGTTTCTCTTTGTAATCCCTTATATGTTGTTTTATATACTAAATACATGTTAATAAAATTTTAAAAATAAAAAATAAAAAAAGACATTGCATGATGCCAGTTATTTTTGTTTATGGTTTCATTCTTCTCCCTGCACATCACACACAGCAGACACACTTTCCCAGGAGCCATCTCACATTAAAACATCTCATTTTAACCTATCTGGTTCATATTACAAAACAGAAGAACCTACACTGAAGCATGAAAGAACACTGCTACTTTATAAAATTATGTGAAAATTGTGAATATAATCAGAATTGACATAAGCTATAAGCAAACTTAGTATAATAAACAAGAATATTCTTTACAACAGACAGCTTTGCAAATGCAATTATGAAAATGTGACACCAGTAGAGTTTTCTAAAGAAGCCCATCTGTTCCACTGATAAAACTATGTAAGTACAGTTATTTTCTATTCCCTTTGTCTGAACATCAGAAACTCAATTGATTGGCATGTCCCTTCTCTAGAAAGTAAATCCACAATTGGTTTTGCAGCCCAATGACACATGTTTATTCAGAAAGAAATTGTATGAAAGATTAGGTTATGGAGATATTTGATTTCTCTCCATTTGATTACTCTGCATGTAGTGAGTGGCAGTAGAATTGGTGAAAGACTCTGTTTAGATTAATTATGCATGTGTGAATCAGACCTATGTTTATCAGACTTATGTCTAGTGCATTCATTGTGGTCCAATGCTCAGTTTATTTCAGTGTCATGAAGCAAAGATGACTCTTTCCCAGGCTGCTATAGCAACATGGAAAGCCCTGAACGGTGCTGTTCCTTCCTATAGCAGAATTAGGAACAAACAAATCTGTTGATTTGTATTAGTTTCTCTTCCTTGCATTTACAAATGTAAACCACTTTTGTCCTGGCCCCACATTAGTTTTTGAAAGTCTTCACTGTTTGTGCACATTTTAGATGCATTTCTCTTAAATCGTGCTAATTTTTCCACACACTTTTGCTTGCTATGTATCTGCAAGTAATTTCCTAAAATTCATTTCTGTTATTTTTATCAATATACACATATTTGTGCACATTTTTACTTAATAGATGCATATGGTGTATATATTTTTGATGGGAGAATTTTCAAAATTTGGGTGAGTGTAAAGTCATTGTTGCCCTTAAGTCATTTTCAACCTATGGTGACCCTAAGGTGAGCCTTTCATGGAGTTTTCTTGGCAAGATTTATTAGGAGAAGGTTTGCCATTGCCTTCCTTGGAAGCTGAGAGAGTATGACTTGCCCAAGGTCACCCAGTGGGTTTCCATGTCCCACTGGGGATTCAGACGCTGGTTTCTCAGATTCAAAGTTCAACACTCAATCCATTGCACTGCACTGGCTCTTCCATGGCCCACCAGGGATTCAGACTCTTAAATATAACTGCATTTTCCTTCAAATATTGGTTGAAAAATAGTGCTGCTGGTAAATCCAATTTAGAATCAAAAATGGATGACTTCATCTGTCATCTTTTAACAACATCAACCATTGAGAGAATGACAGGGAAAGACCTAGGTGACCTCTATCTCCGCATCATGCTTTGTTTCTTATGTTGTACGGCACTTGCCATTTTGCATCCAGCAGACAGGTTTTTTTCATCTCTACATCAAAGTTGTTTTTAGTTGGTTTATTTTCTTTATTTTCTAACTTCTTGTGCCTAACTTCTATATATGACTCCTTATATTCGTTTATATTTTCAGTATCGCAGTCTACTTATAAGTTATCAAGGAATCAGTTGCATAGGAACATGGAGTTGGGGAGGCGATTCACCCCAGGCAGCAATGTTTTTGGGGCATCCCAGCCCACAGCCATGTCCCTGTGCACCCTGGCCATACCCCTGCATGCCCTGGCCATGCCCCACATACCACGGCCACACCCCTTCACATAGTGGCCACACCCCTCAAGTCGTAGCCCTCCCAGCCCCCCCCCACACACACTCCAGTGCAAATTAACTAATGGAAAACTGGTCTAGTTTCAATAGTGAAAATTACTTTGTATCTAGAACTATGTTTGGTCCAGCAAAAATTGAGATCTTGGTTACACTGAACACTATTACACCTTTCTAGAAAGAACTTGCCTGCTCCAACTAAATGTCAGCAATGTAATGCAGGCAATACTTCTTTGTCGCATACAATGTTGGTATGCTTAGTGGGTAATCCTTTTTGGTTAGATTATATTGTATTAGAAAGTCTTTGCCATTTGTAGATGTGTGTGTTCTTTTAAACTATATTCCTGTGATGTGGAATTTAACTGAAGGTTAATCTTACTGCATCCGGTGGTTTACTGTTGCAAAAAGACATACTCTAAGCTAAGAAAAAGAAGCATTCACTACCTATCACGCAATGGTGAGATCTACTACCTATACATGAACCAATTTTATAAATATCATTTTCAACTATTTTTTGAATTACATTTATTTTATATCAATATTTATGCCTAGCCTTTGTTCATATCCTAGGTACCTCCATCCCTTCTTTTTCCCTCTTCCCCCTTTTTTGTAAATCCTTTCTGTTCATTTTCTTACTGAGGATTTTTTTTTTTTGATGAATGTGTTTGACATGCCAAAGGTCACCCAGTGGGTAGCCAGTTCTTAAAATGTTATACACCATATGACGAAAAGCACGATGTCAATGTTTTAATTAATATGAATGAAATTCAGTCACTCTCATGCTGAAAAAATCTTGGGGAGCAGCAAAAATCAGATCCTCACAATTATACATCCACATGCAGAGTTTGGAACAAAAAGCTTCTGTAGTTTATATTCACAGCAGGAAAGAAGGCATGCAATTTAAAAGCAATTATAAAACAGCCTTCCAATTTCACGGCCCCATTATCAAAATTGTTTTAACTAGGGAGAGAAGTTCTGCATTATATCAAAGACCATGCAGCATTTAAGAATCCCAAATGGTGTCATGCCCTTAAAGTATAGTCAAGACTTAAAAGTATGCCAGTGAGCACTAACAAAAGTTGGATTTTCTTTGGTAATACTGTTGCTCCTAAAAAATGGGGCATCCTTGAGATCCTCTAGCAGTACCCGCAACTCCATGCAAAAATGGGGAATTTATTAGTTCTAATTAGGAGAGCTGTGAGAAGTGGGGTAACCTAGTGAGCCATTTGCTTCTGAAGCTGCTAAAGCACAGCAAGGGGTTTGTACTAATGGCTACATATTCTAGAGGTTTTTCACTGAGTTTTTATCATGTAGCATTTGTTTTCTAACTGGTTATTTCATTGAATATTTAAATTTCATAAGCATTTTTAGTAACAAACTTTCAGACACAGCTAAGACTAGCTGACTGAAAGTGAGCTTATTTAACAGTAGACAGATCAGTATATCTCCAGTCAATTTCAGTTATGTATGTGGTCAGCCATGACCTTCTCTGATTTTTTTGAAACACACACATAATTTACATTTAAACTGTATGCACATCTGCCTAAAATAGGATACTTTTTATGCATTCTTCCTTAAAATATTTGTTTCAAGAGATTTTTCAGTTAAGGTGGAGCTCTTAGGTGCTATCATTTCATGTTTGTTTTTCTTGCAAATCTCATGATTTCCAATCTAAATCCCAAATCAACACTGAATTTTTTTTCTGGGCTTGAGATCTTGGCCATTTCTGCACTAGACTGTTATAGTGCTCTTATTTCACTTTCAACATCCTTGAAGCGCCTCCCTAAACTGCAAACCCCAGGATTCCATAGGATGTTGAAAGTGGAATAATAGCACTATAACGGTCTAGTGCAGATATGGCCCTTATCTAATTAAATGAACTTCTTTCTGCCTTCTTTCCACAACATCATCTGTCAAATTTCAATTACAAACCCAAGTTCTCTTTTGCCAGATTGTAACGTCAGATTCAAGAGGAAAATTAAGGTGCTTCTGGCTGGGGATTGGCTCAGGGGTACAGATGCCCCTGTGTGCCAGCCAGACTAGATGAATTGGGAAGCGTACTGCCTTTCTGTATCCAATATGTCACTGGCAACTTCTCAAAATTCTTGAAGAACACAGATCAGTACTTCTTTCTTCTTATTCAGGTAGGAACCAAGGACACGAGTAAAAACACCTTTGAGCAGATCACCTCTGACTGTGAGGTTTTCAGCAGCAAGCAAAAGGCACAGGTGGTATTTTCATCAGTTCTGTTAGTGCAAAATAGAGGACTACACAGAAATAGGAAGATAAAGTGAATGACTGGATATATAGATGGTGTAGACAGGATTGGTTTGGCTTCTGGGACCACAGGCTTCACATCTTAGACAGAGGACTTCTGGCTACAAATGGGCTGTGCCTCATGAAGACTAGGAAGACTGTCACAAAGATTGTCTTTTGTAGTAGCATAGCAAGTCTGATCAGGAGAGCTTTAAATTAAATCCCCAGGGGGTTCAAGATGATAGGTCAAGCATCAGCTCAAAGGCAAGAGCTCAACACAAGAATGTGAATTCTAGAGTAGAAGCTGAGGGAAAGAATGGGACCCACAGAAAAACTGACAGTAAATTAACAAAGCTTCAAACGTTTGTACAACAAGCACATAGAGCAGCGGTTCTCAACTTGTGGGTTGCAACTCCTTTGGAGGTCGAACGACCTTTTCACAGGGGTCGCCTAAGACCATCGGAAAATACATACTTCTGATGGTCTTAGGCTCCATTCCCTCCTTGGTGGTGGTGCGCAAGCGCGAGCCACACGCTCGCTTCCTCCTGCCCCCTTTGGCTTTCCGTGGGGGCTTTCCGGTGGTTGCGGTGAGGAGCACAGTCGTCTCCCTCCAGAATTGGAGGAGAGTTGATCCCCTAAAAGGTCGGGAACCCACTGTTTAAGAAAGAAACAGTGGGAGGAACACCCCCTTGGAAAAGCGGGTTCAGAGGCACCAACAAAGGGCTCGAAATCCCACGTTTAGGCTTGAACAAAAAACAACAAACTTCAAGACTGAGAAAACGCAGGGTGGGTCTATCAAGCGGCCATTACCTTGAAAAGGCTCCGGAGGAGAAGAATCCTCACCACCACTTTTTAATTTAAGTTTGGAGGAATAAAGAAGGAGGACGAATTTGGCTTCTTCTTTATTATTTGGCTTGTTTACTTTCCTGTATAAGCTGGTGAAGTAAAACCAACACAAGTTTGGCTCTACAAAACAGAAACTGAGAAGGTGAGGTCCCTTTAAGGGAGAGGAAAAATCCCTGGAAAAGAGCACATGTGAACGGAGCTCTCATGGTATTTATGTTAGTTAACTGAATTGCTGAAAGGAGGAGCAATAAGTAGCTACAAAAAAAGTATGTATTAACATTGAATAAATACTTACTGCATGCTTCTTAAGAATATAAGCTGAATGTAAGCTAAAATCCAACTTTGAGTGAGGGGTTGAGAACATTAAGAGATTAGGAGATATCAAGACAAATTAAGACGAAAAGAGCAAACAGAAAAGCAGAAAAGCAGTAAGTGAAGCAGTAAGTGCAGAAATACTAGGGAACACATTTAAGAAAATATATTTAAGAAAATGTGTTAATTAAGAAATAAGAGGGAAAAGGAAGAAAGAAGAAGAAGGTAGCACTTCCAGATAAAGTCAAAGAGGAAGCAAAAGAATAAGAGTAAAAGAATAAAAATAATGGAATAAAGAGAACTGGGAATTAGGAAGACTACGTAGAATTTGAATGCAGGTGAAGAGAGCTTCGTAAAACTACGGGAGGAAGTAAAAAGACTAAGGCTTAAAAATCAGGAGTGGGACTTTAAAAGATTTTCCAAGATAGTAGGCAAACAAGGATTAAACCAGTGGAAGAAAAAGAGGAAAGAAAGGGTAAAGAAAGGAAAATAAAGAATACAGATAAGAAGATAGTGCGAAACGACGGACTTAGTGGGAGATGCAGCTTGCAAATTTTTTCCCCATTTTTTTGGGGACAAGCTGCGGGGGAGGCATTGTAAATAATAAATAAATAATTTTATGGTTGGGGGTCACCACAACATGAGGAAGGGTCACGGCATTAGGAAGGTTGAGAACCACTGAAGAGTATGGGAAACAAACATGATGAGCATGAAATCCTATTTCAGGAAGGTGAATATGATTTTATAGGCATAATGAAATAACTCCCATGACTGGAATATTTTAATTGAAAGGTATAATCTATTGAAAAAGAATGGCACAAAAGGAGGGGATATTATATGTTAAAGACAAATTTAATTGTAAAGAAACCAATGAGAGTGATCAGAGTAGACAACTTGAGAACATTTGGGTAACAATAAATAAGAATAATAACTCAGTGCAACATTGTGGTAGGAGTTTAGTACAGGTCACTAGATAAGGTGGCAGACAATGCTTTTCAAAAAAGAAATTTCAGAAATTTCAGGGGCTTTCTGAACTACACCATTACAGTACTACTATTGCACTTTCAACATCCTGTGGAATTCTGGGGTTTGTAGTTTACTGAGGCCAAAGAGCTCTCTGTTTGAGAATTCTAAATGCCCCTCCCTAAATTGCAAACCCCAGGATTCCGTAGGATGTTGAAAGTGGAATAACAGCACTATAACAGTGCAGTGCAGAAAGGCCCTCAGTGATACAAGAATTAGTAGTTATAGGGCTGTTCTATTACTCTGATATCTGCTGGGAAACTAACTCTGCTAAGCATAGGCTGTCCAATAAATTCCTGATGCAGTTTGCAGATAATCTCTTATTTCAGAAGGTATAGGAAGGAACAAAGAGATCATAATCCTGGACTTGATCATAACTAATAGGGAGCAGTTGCTCACTAGAATCAAAGTAATTGGTATTTGCGGGGGGAAGTTATCATGTTCAAATTCATTGTCTCTCTATTCACTATTCTCTTTTTGCTCTCTCCTTTCTTTACCACCCTTAGCAGCTACAGGAAATGAAAATAGTCAACAAGTGTAGCTTTCCCAGGAAGTGGGATTCTACAGAGTTAGCAATCCTGCTTGTGTCATCTAAAATTGCCTTATTGCAGGCTATGCTCAGCCACATGTCCACATCCCATCTGTAAAATGTGTGCTGCCCAATTTACCATGTGGCGCTATTTGCATAGTGGGGAAAGCATAGGGCTCCATGCATTGCCTGGGAATGGCCCTTGCCTTGTTAGGGCCTTGACCAGGTACCTGTGTAGGAGGCCTAGGAGACCGGGCCCCCTGTTCATCCACCAGGATCCACCGCTTTGTCCAGGTTCCAGTTTGTGGCCATCCAGCAGGCAGTCCTGGCCCGTCTTGGGCTACCCCGCACTCAGTTTGGGAGTCATTCTTTTTGGATCAGGGCTACTACAGTGGCTTCGGAATGGGTTCTGTCTGACGAGGACATAATGAGGGTGGAGAGATGGAGATCCAGGACCTTTGCTGGTTATTTCAGGCCTGCATTAAAACTGTGAGCTTCCCATGCCTGGCCTCCATTCATGGCCCGCGTGGGCTGGTGGAGGAGGCGTTCCTGCCCTGACATGACTCTTTATTGGCTGCAGCTGTGGGGTTGGTAATAGGTGGCCTCTGGAGGTGGGCCCGCCTTCATGGTCACATGGGTCCTGGATCCAGATTGGTCAGGGCCAATGGCCTTTGGGCAAGGTTCATTGGCCCCTTGTGGTTTGGAAGGGGGTGCAAGGCGGTGGCGAGCATGTCTGGCTCAGGGGGACATGCCTTGCTTGCACCTCCTGGTGGTAGGGGGGTTCCAGCGGTGGGATTCCCCTGCTGGCCATTTGTGATTCCGACACCAGGTTGGAAGCTTGGGTACATCGGTCAGCAGTGGGCTGATCAATGCAGGGATCCAAACCCACGTTTTGGGCAACTCATTCTATGCTGTAGCCAATAGAGTCGTGGCCTTTGTTTCCCAGTTTAGTGTGCTGTTTTATTCTGTAGCCTCATCACCCCTACCCATGCAAATAAAGGTTTATGATCTTCTATAGCTGTACTTGAAACCAGCTGCATGCATCTATAGAAACCTCTAAGAGTAAGAGAAACTTTGGGGGAAAGAGAATGTCTGCAAACTAGTAACTTGATATAGTATTGCAAGGTAAAGACAGATAATAATTAATAAAAATTAATTATTTTTAAAATTATTATTTCAAAACACAAGATAAACATTCTCAGGACAGCCTAGGTATTTATGCCATGTTTCCAGTATGTAAGATTCCTGGATTTTGATCTATGGTTTAAAGCTATGGCCACAGACATAGGCCATTTCCACATTATACTGTTATAGTGCTATTATTCCACTTTCAACCTCCTGTGGAATTCTGGGGTTTGCAGTTTAGGGATGGGCATTTAGCCAGAGAGCTCTTCAGCCTCAGTCAACTACAAACCCCAGAATTCCACAGGAATAATAGCACTATAACAGTGTAGGCAGAAATGGTCATATACACTTTTACTGTTATAGAAGCATTCAGTACCATTAGCATTTTCACATTATTGCATTTTAGAATTCACATTCCAGTTTTGGAGTCAGTAGCCTTTAAGTTTATACAAAACATTTTTTTAAAAAAAATCTGTGAAATACTTTTCATAATTATCCTCTGAAGGATGATATAACATCAGCATGTTTCTGAGCAGCAAATCTTTCTCTTTTCTCTTTTAATTCAATAATTATCTATTCTGCAAAAAGAGTAACAGGGACTTGATTACTGCTATTTGTATTGCTGCTTCAAGACTTATCATAGGAGACTAGAAATCAAAATGGTCACCTAACTACTCTGTCATATGACCAAGTAGATGGCCATGCTTAAAAGAACAACTTTTTAACTCAGTGAGCTGAAAATCTGTCATTCCATAGGAGAAATCAGATGAGAATATCTTACTCCATGTAATGTGCACTAAACTTTTTATGCATCCAGGCAGTCAGGATTTCTAAGCATCTGATCCTATCATGCTTATTCTTCCAAACTGGGACAAATGTAGATTCAAAGATATTCATGAAGAATATCTTTAACTTTGTTGAAATGGTTAGAGATTATGTCAACAGTTAGATCTACTTTTGAGAATAGTCTGGAAACTTCTGCTGGTCCAAAACTGGACAGCAAGATTGTGCACAGCTATCTACAGACACTTCCAGACCATTTTCAGCCCCATATTCAAAGTGCTGACACTAATTTCTAAAACCATAAATGGGATATTTTTGGTGGGGGGAGGGGGAGAGGTTCCTCACATATTGAATGTCCAGGCTCTAAAATCATCTTCAAAAGCAATTCCTTAAACCAAATGAGTTGAAAGCATTTTCAATAATAGCTCTATAGTTTCCAAATGCGCTTCCAAGAGAGATTCAGCTGGTGTCAAAATGTTGGCTTTTTTACTAGGAATTGAAGACCTTTTCTATTGTCAGTCTCAATAACTTTTTTAATTGCTTTGTAGAACTTTGGCACAATTGTTTTCTGTGTTGCTGGTTTTACTTTGGTTTCTTTCTGATGCTGTTTTAAACTATTTTTATAGATGTAATATTCATGTTCCAGGTTTGCATTTATGAGGTTTTTTTAAAAAAATACTGACCCCTGCTGTAAGAAATAGCTGATAAGACTCATAAAACAATTTAGCACAGGATTGGCTGAAGCATTAAATGTTTATTTAAAATACATCTCTGCAGAAGTGGGTGCTCCCTAGAGAGGAGGACACCCCCATTATGGAATACCTCATATTTTATCCCCCTGCCCGATGCAGGTTTCCCTCCCCCTTGGATCCGATTGGACAAGACCCCAAAAGTTACAGCCTATGAGGATCGCCTAAGAAGTTACATTCCCCCTTCCCCATATTTACAGTATGAGTGATCACGCACTTGATCATGCATTTCCCTCGTGCATCATATTACATCCCAGGTGTCTTTATCAGTAGTTTCACAGTACCCCTTTGTGTTCTGATATATCCCCATAAATCAGTTTACTCCTTTACAGATGGTGACCTTGTCTTGCCCTTCTTATCGAGGCCTTTCCTTTCCCTCCTTACCAATTACTTTCAAGGTCCTTTTTTGGAGGCCCTATCATCTCTAAAAATCTTCCTTGTTAGACTTTATTTTATTACTAGGGCTCAAATACAAAATATACTAGAATATATGTGTAAATGTGTCTAAAATGTGTTATACTTATAAGCTAATACATATATGTGAGTAATACATGTGAATAATGCTGCAGAAACTAAAATATATTTTATTTCTCCCACCTGCCCAAAGCAGTTGTAAATAAACTAGTAAAAAAGCAATATGCAAAGAAAATGCATCCCAGATTTTTGCTTTAGCTTGTAAGTGCTCTCTGCGCTAAACACACTTATATGCAATTAGTTTTCAAGTCCCCAAAGGTAACCTAATAAGAAATTGGATTTCCCACAGATAGAGCTAGTGTAACAGGCACTTCAGTACTATCTAATCCCTTTGTTGGTGCTTAAATACTTGTCATTTCTTTTTGGCATGTTCAGGATGAGTGTCAGAGTGCCTGAAAAAATAGACTTCTCAACAGTTCTTTGATTATAATAAGAAACAAATTCTGCAAACCAAAAAAAAAACACCTCACGTTTTTGCCAAAGATCTTCTATTAAAACCATGGGAAAATTCAGTACAAGGTAAGCTCATCCATCACTACATCAGTCAGAAAATGACAGAATACAGATGAGCTGCAGCTCAGTACTTCTGAGAACAGTGAATTCTTGTTCTATTCTGTAAGGAAATACTGTGCATGTCTGCTTCCATCTGCATACACATCTTCTAGAGTCGAAATTTCATATATGTGTAGGCCAGTACAATCATACTTTGTGGGTTAGAGCCATAGGTAACAAATCCAAAAGCAGATCTAAGTAAAGCCCAAGTTTTCTTGAGGGCTTTAAGTCCATGAACCTCCAGAAGATTCCTGAAGACAGTTAGATGCTTGAATAGCTCAGTCCCCAACCCCAGCTGATACCTCAGCTTTCTGGAAGCTCCACAAGCTTACAGGGAAATTTAAAGAAAGTCTTCTTGTTTTAATTTACAAGCTTGTATGTTTTGAAGAGCTGGGAAGTCCATAAGCATAGATGAACCACTGTTTTCTTGAGGAAAGATTCAAACTTACATCCATTCAGCCAAATTCACAGTTCCTAAAAATGGCACGTGCTATCATAAGCCATGGTGCCTCAGGTTCTAAAAGACTAGACAGTAATGTACAGTTGCTTTGAGGCAACCTCTGTTCTTTCCTTTACATTTTTTGTCCATACAGTAAAGTAAGACTAATGGTTAGTCCTCAGGGAAGCAAAATCCTATCATTCAGAGGAATAACTGATAGCTGTTCTGCTCAGCAGTCTGGCAACTTTCCAGAAAGTCTGCTGCTGTGGTTGAGGCTTTCCCTCACCAAAATTTATTATCCATCTGTCTGGGCTAGAGGAAAAGTAGTTCATAACAGCTGGAGTGTTAGACTCATTATACTTTAAACTGAATGATGACTAGAGGCAAGCTGAGTCCTATCATGTTTATGTTTTTTACAAATTTAAGCAACATTTAATTGGCCTGTAATGTTTCTATTTACTGCAGCGAAAAGCCATAACATCAGATCTTCTCTTCAATATATTCAAATAATTAGGGTATCCAGATGAGTTTGCAAGATGATAATTGTTAATAAACAGAAGGCCAGCAACATAAGATGTCATATTAATGATTCTGACTAAATTATGGGATGGTTCAACTTCCATTTCATTCATTCATTGTGGAAGAAATGATGTTGCAGTGGTACAAGGCCAAAAAGAGATGAGTTCATCTAGCCTTTGGTATCACTTAAATGAATCATTTCATTGCAGGTTACAGGAGAGCAGTAGTAGGAGTAAATGTTAAAAAAAAATGTGATTATTTGGGCAACAGGATTTTATAGACTTTTAATGAAAGACTCTAAGCACCAGAATAATACCCAATGGAGCTTTATTGAGCTGCTTCAACATTTATGTTTTTTCCCCCTACGGCAAATAGTTCATTATCTTCAGAGGATATTAGTGATTATAATTATTTCCATAGCATAGCTTAATTGTGCTACTCATCCTGTGGAATTATCTCCCCACTGAAATCATGCAGAATCTCAATGCTGAGTTTTCTAGCCATCAGTTGAAGAGCTGCCTGTTCATCCACCCATTTTCCCAGCTGTTAAATTGATCCATTATCCCTGTTTTTTTAGCAAATAGTTTTATGGATGTGTCTGTTTCTGTCATTTCATCATTTCATTCCTTTAATTACTGTTATGCTATACCTCTTTTTATTGTGAACAGTTTGGGGATTTTTAAAATGAAAAGCAGAGTATAAATGCTAAATAAATAAGTATGTTCTTTTATCAACTCTTGTGAATCCCAGTGAGGCCAGGGGTCATATTGTTATATAACATCTACTGTGGCTTTCAATGATTCACTAAAAATATATCAGATCTGGTTGTCCTGTTTCTTATCTTGCCTCTTTGCTTTTCCTCCTTGTGACCCAACTCAAACAAACTTGTTTTTTTCTAGAGATAATGATCAGTTTGTGCAAACAGAACACTCATTGGCTGGCACCTTTTTGTTTAATTCTCAATGAGGGCAGACCCATTCAGTCGGTGGTTGAATGTGAGTCAAATGTAGACAAGTCTAATAGACTCAATGGGTCTATCCTAGGCTAAAGGAGAATTTATGCCATTTTAAAATAAGACACAAAGAGGTTTCATTCTCTCCATCCCCATACTGAATGATGAGTGAGTAAGTGATACAGTGAGTAATATCCTGAGTAATACAGTGAAATACAGTGAGTAAGGCAGCATGTCAGGTATACTTACAAAAGTGGGTTGATTTGATCCATCCATAATGTTTGCAAATACAAATAATGATCATGTGATTCTTACTTAAAAGCTTCTGATATTGTTATGTGCTGTATGACACAGTGCATACAACACCTTTCTTTCTTTCCTTCAGTGGGCTTTTGGCTTATAATTCATGGAGCAGAAGGAGCGTTTAATGGGGCTATGCTTGCATCTTTTTTATTATTTTTAAATGCATTTAAGCTGTATTAACTTAGTAGTTTTTAAAATAAATGTTCAATCATTCTTTTTATTTTCAAAATACATAAAAACATATATAAACACAAATATGTATATCATTATTATAATTCTTCTGCCCCGCCCCCGCTTTTGTATATAAAGAATTTTCCAGTTGACTCCTTCTTCTCCCTTATACATATCTTTTCAAATACCAACATACTTGATCCACAGGCATTTATAAGTTTAGCCAGAGCATTACCCTTTTCCATTCTCTTTCAAAATTCTGAACTGTTTTATTCTTAAGGGAATTAGCTAATTTTTCAGTCTCTACCATGTCTAACATTTTTAATTTCCATTCATCTAATTGAATATCTGTTTTATCTTTCCAGTGCTGTGCATGGGTCAGCCGGGCTGCTGTAATCAAATACAATAGTATCTTCTGTTGCTTTCTAATCTCTCGGTTCTGGCCTAATATATTCAATAATAAAATCCTGGTACCATTTCAGAATTAACTTTGCAAATTTTTTGAATTTCATCATGAATTCTATTCCAAAATTTCACGGCCTTAGAACAAGTCCACCACATATGAAAAAAGTCCCCACCTTTTCCCCACATTTCCAGCACTTCGCATCTCTGTTTTTGGTTATTTTTTGAAGTCTTTCTGGAATCATATACCACCTACGTAATATCTTGTAGTAATTTTCTCTTAAATTTGGACTAAATTTTATGTCTGTTTCCCATACTTTTTCCCATGCATTTAACTTGATTGGATGACCTATATTTTGAGCCCACTTAACCACTGACTGTTTTATTGACTCAGATTCAAAATCCCTTTTTAATAATAGTTTGTAAAGCTTTGAGATTCTCTTCTTTTGATGTTCTTTCAACCGTTGATCTAATTCATTTTCTTGTCTTTCAAATCCATATAATTTTTGGTCCATTTTATACCTTTCTTTCAACTGGCACCAAGGGAACCAGTTTAATTCATGACCCTTAGCTTTTAACTCTTCTATCTTCATTTATGGATTGCCTCTTTCCCATTTTAATATATCTTGATAAGTCAATAATTTCTTTGTTTTGTCAGTGCAATCTTGTAAGCTTCTTGAGGAGATGTCCAAGGTGGGAGTTTTATATAATATTTCTGTTTTATTTGGAGTTTTCCAGATGCAATGATTATTAAAATCTTTGTTCACTGCTATTTTGTTATAGCATAAGTAACCATGCCATCCAAATCTATTATCATTTTCTTTCAAATCTTTTAAAGTAGATTTCTCAAATATAATCCAATCTTTAATCCAATCTAAACAATTTACATAATAGTTTAATCATTTTTAAAAAACTTTTGCCCAAACAGTTTCTTAGCAGTACATTTAAAAAAAAATGATGTAAGCTATCTTATGCAAGGAGAAAGGCAGGATTTGATTCATCATTCAACTATTGATGAATTAATAGTGGACAGGTCCTGATTACTTTGAAATGTAAGCAGATTGCTAATCATGGGCCCTTTTCGCACAGCATTTGCCATGCGAAAGGGCACCTGGAGCGTTGCGCAATTGTGAGGACAATCTGCACAATGCACTCACAATCGCGCGATGCTCCAGGGTAGGGCAGGCACCACTTGTGCACTTTTTCATTTTCAGCTTTCAGCAGGAAATGGTGTGCGATTGCGCATTGCTCCAGGGCCCCACATGCGCTTGCTGTGCATGCGGAGCCTCTGGAGCTGTGGCAGTCATGCTTTCTGCCCCAGCGCAGCCTGGGAAACTCCCAGGTTGTGCTGCGGAAGGAAGAGGTGAGGCTCTCGTGCTACCTGCTCAGGAGCAAGCAGCTCATGTGGAGCTGAAGCAGCTGGGACGTGACAGCCTCTTGCTGGAGTCTGCTCACACGATCCCCACACCCCAGCACCAAAAAAAGGTAAGCGCAAGGGCCATGGAGAGGCCAGTCTGGTTGTTTGTTCATAAAGTTTCAGACCTCTGAGACTTCTCAGTGTTGGTAGGTTTCACATTGAATATGATAATGTAACTTATTATTAATTTTAATTTTAATAGACTTTGGCAAATTAAAAAAACTTTGACCTGCTTCCTGATGTACTGGTAGACATCCTTCCACAAGTCTTCTAAGATTTTACTTTAGAAAAGTAGAGTTAAAATTGGACATTATCTGTTTATTCATAAGATTTCAGGCCACATGTCTAAACAAACTTTTCCCACTGATTTCTTGTAGATGGCAAACAATAGCCACCTTGGGTCCGATTTTAAGAGAAAAGGCTGCATATAAGTACAAGAAAGAAGGAAAGAAAGAAAGAAGAACTGACTATGAACCTGAAGGGAGCTGTAGACAAAAGGCAAAAGTAATTGCCTCAACATCACTTTCTCGAACTGATGGAAATCATGGTAACACTCATCCCATCTTATTTCAATAATACCCTGGTAACTTAGGAAGCTACTTTTCTGGACTGCAGTAACAAGTAATGATGTGCTAGGTGATCAGAGTAATGCACAAAGGAACTAATTCCTTTTTTTTTTATATGACATTTGTGTAATAAATGCAATGACTCCTAACACAGATAATGATTTCCATAATGCTGATTTCTTCCTTGTGCATTCTGAATTCCCATTTGAGATTTTTAAATAGGTTAGCTCCTACAAGAGCTGTAAAATCCAGAGCAGAACACTATCATTTCAGTTTCCAATCCCACTCTGCCACTCATTGTTGTGCTTCAGGCAACCCTAAGAATATAAAATAACTGGTAATAAGGCAAATCATCCAGAAATATGAAATCTGTAAGAGCTACTACTGTGCTGTAATTATAGCTAAAGTACTTTAGAGAAGTGAACATAAGAATAAAAAAAATGGCTCTAGAGAATACTTGTAACATCCTATTACAAAATATCCAGCAAGAAGAAATGGAATAAAGTCTGGTTAACTTCACTGAAACTATGGCCGGTGTCTTACTAAATTACTCCAGTGAAGGCTCTGAAGAGAATTTCATTGTTGTGTAAGCTTTCCCATTAAATATAATTTCATTTTCAAAATTGCACTTTTAAAAATAGAAAAACCTACACCAATATTGTCTTTAAAAAAATAGGCTTGTCAAATGTGTTTTTGTCTCCTGGGAAAAATTGCCATAAGGAAAAAAGAAGAAGAAGAAGAAGACAGATGAGTGTGGATTTCAGATCTGGAAACCGAGTTACTGAATATTCTTAGCCTTCTCTCAGACTTGACAAGAAAAGGAAATCATTATAAAGGACACATTTCAAACAAAAGAAAATTGTATTCTTTTTTCTGTGGGCAACTTTGGCTTAGATTGCACTCTTGGATTTGCTAATTATGTCAGTATTTCAGTTCCTTTTAATGGGACTGAGTTATAAACAGTGCGATCTAAGGTGTGGATCAGTGCCTTGAAACTTTAGGTTTGATCAAATGGTTCTGAAACTATAGAGTATTTGGGACAATGTCATATCAATACCAGCATAGCTGCATGGATGAAGCTGCTTTGGAACAGTGGACTTTTTTAGAACTAGTGGACTTTTCCTTTCAGTAACCAACAAAAGCAATGCAAGTGTTTCTCAACCCTGAAGACCGGATTTTCAAGGAACGCTAAGAACTATAATGTAAGAAATAGCTGATAAGACTCATAAAACAATTTAACACAGGATCGGCTGAAGCAGCAGATGTTTATTTTAAAAAATACATCTCTGCAGAGCCAGGTGTCTCTTAGAGAGAGAAGACCCCCCCACCATGGAATAGCTCATGTTTTATCCCCCTGCCCGACGCAGGTTTCCCTCCCCTTCGACAGGACCCAAAAGTTACAGCTGCCCCTTTACTAAATAATGCCAACTTTCTGTTATCAACTTCGTTTACTCCTTATAGCCTCGTTGTCCTTCAGACTTGCGGGTGCCTCCCAAGAGTCCCAAGAGAGGAGGATACCTGTCATACTGGAATGGGAATTCCAGCGTCATACTGGGTTCTTGCCAGCCTGCCAAGGTTGACTCTCATCCTTGAAAAAGGCTGGTAATTTCCCCAGCGTTATTAATTCTTGCTGCCACCACCCGCTGAATTATGAATCAACTGAACAGTACAGTGGGAGCCTGTTCAGTGGATTACCAATCTCTATGCTAAGGACCTTTCCTTCTCCCTCACCTCCCCCCTTCTGAGTGAGAGAAGTCCTATCTAGTGTGTGCCAAAGACTGGCATGGGAATGGAGAGAAACAGGGGTTTTACAGAAAGTATTTATTCAAGGCATGCAAATAAACAAGACAATATCACACTTGAGAGGCTCTCCCCTCCCAGGCACTCTTAAGTTACAAGTAGTTACAAAAACAGATATAAAAGCACAGATACATTCTTTAGATCAGCCGACTTCCAAAATAATAAACAGCCCTAACGCGACTAACTACTTATTTCTAGTTACTCACAATTAGATCCACAGGCTTAGATGGTCTAAGAGAGAAGAATGTGGCCAGGAGGCACGGCATGGGGCTGACAGCCTACTACTGACACAGATCCCATCTCTCGGATGTCTCTTTGTTCTCTCTTCGGCCACATGGCCTTCCAGAAGTTTTTATAAACTCTCCCAAGAAGCATCTGGAAGCATCCCGAAGATGCTCACCTCTTTCCTTCTTGATTGGTTAGTTCTCACCCTGTGACCTGTGATGCTGACCCACACTAAAATGTAATCTAATCTCAACACCTCATTAACCCTTGGTTTACCTTGAGAGGGAAGTATCCCCCTTTGCTAAGTCTAGACAATGGGAAGCCCCATTATCACGACACCTCATCTTTATCTATCTGGTTCTCTGCACCTGGAGATTCAAGGTCTTCTTTCACTCAGCTACCAGCTCTAAAAATCTGTTTTTTTAAAAAAGCATGTTAACCCTTTAACAGAACAAAATAGTAGGCTGTTCACCTCAATGAGGACTTTGCTGACACTGCTATCTAAAATCTTCCTTCCTATAAGCATGTCTAAAATGTGTTATACTTATAAGCTAATGCATATGTGTTAATAATACTGCAGAAACTAAAATATATTTTATTTCTCTCATATAACACACATTTCCTTGAATCCAACCAACTCTTCCTTGTTTGACAGAAGAAAGTATGTGCACTATCCTTTGTGCCCTCATAAGGAAGGCAAGCATATTCTGTTTACTCATTCATTTTGTGCTGAATGTTGTCCATTGCTATTTACCTACTGTGCATATAAACTGTCGGTGGCAGGGCGGGGCCGGGCAGGCTAGGGTGGTCTCAGGCCGGGGCTAGCCTCGGAATTCCAGCCAGCAGTGCAGCAAACAAAAGCAGACCTTGCAGCAGGCAAACAAAGTAACAAAAGGAAAGGGTTTCCTCACCCTGGTAACGAAGAGGCAGCTGGCTGGCAGTTCCCCCAGACAGAGCTTCGGCAGGCACAGGACCCGGGACAGACCGACGGCGCAGGAATCCCGACGGTTGTTGCCCCGTGCCGGACTTGTCCTCCTTCCGGCCTTAAATGGGCCCCTGGATCGGCGCCGACCAATCCTGCAGCCCTCACGCAGCTGCAGGTCCTCTGCCTGCCTCACAGCTGCACGTGATCAGCCAGCTGTGAGCTCTCCGCCCGACGCTCCAGTAGCCGACGGGAACGTCGGGCGGCCTCCTTGGCCTGCCGTCGCTGTCGCCACGTGGGAGGGGGCCCGATGGCCTCCTTCCCGGTGGTAAGGCCCTCGGCGGCATCCGGGCGTTCCCCCTCGGCGACGGAGGGTCCTGCAGCCCCTTCCATGGTGGCGAGATCCGCTGCGGTGCCCAGGCGGCCGTCCTCCGCTGCAGGAGGCTCCGCGACCTCCTCCTCGGCGGCGGGACTCGTGCTGGTGTCCGGGCGGCCGTCTGCCGCAGCGGTAGGTTCCGCGACCTCCCCCCAGTGGTGGGACCTGCGGGGACGGCCGGGCAACCGTCCCCGGCGGTGGGTTGTTCCGCGGCCTCCTCCGTGGCCGCGGAGCCCCCGTCAGCGGCCGGCTGGCCGTTCTCGGTGCGGGAGGCCTCTACCGCGACTCGCGAGGAGGCCGGCGTGCCCTCAGCCTCGGGCGCCATCTCTGTGGCGGCCTCCGCGGCTCCGGCGGGGCCGGAGACCCCAACATAAACTTAACCACCATTTCTGCTTGCTAGATTGTCTTAGGAAGGGTCAGAAGCACCTCTCTGCCATTGGAGAGGCATTCTTGACAGTAGGGGGATTCAATCATCCCAGAGGCCTCAATTCAAGAAAGTTCTGCAGATACAGTTCTAAAATCACTGGTAGACCTGAAATGCTGGATTCTCTGGCCCTTTCCACACGGGGTAATTAAAACGGTGTAGAGCGACCTCTAACAGAGGTCGTCTACACTGTGGAGTGTGCTGGGGCATTTATAATTTTGAGGTTCTACACCTCAAACCGCCCTGAAGCGACCGGAAGTGGTTTTTATAAAACACAAGCGTGCAGCCCCGTTCCACCCCGTCGCAGTGCCCTGGTGTAGATTTGCAGGCATGCGCAAGTGCATGCCTGCAGATCTGCCAGGGTACGGGCTTCCGGCTGACGAGTTTCTCTGGTTGGTGGAGAGCCTCCGCCAGTCGTAAGCCGCCATTTTGGATGCTGCAGGATGCCGCAGGAGCGTGGAGCAGCGAACTCGCACTGCTCCTTGTGGCGACGGACTCACCCGGCTTCTGGTAAGCTCCGTTTCTACGCGTTTTACCCCATTTCTCCCTCCACGTGTGGAAAGGGCCTCTATTTCCTCTGTGACGGCCCTAAAAGTGCTCCTTTTAGCAGCACTGGGCTCAGCCTAACACAGGTACAGTATTTCCTATCCCTTTAATTTTAATAGGAAGGTTTGCAGTTTGCTTGTTTTAAAAATGATAACTGCATCAGATAATCTAGCCAAAAAAATAAAACAAAGCCAAAACATGCTGCTGACACCACTAGCACCTCCTCTACTTCACCTCCTATCCTCGCATCTTGTGAAGTGGTAGAGTTCTCCATGAGGCAGTGTCTCTGCAAAGGAACTCACATTCAGAACTCAGGTTGCTCCGTTACTTAAACCCAGTCCTTTGAGATTTCTGCTCAGATATTCTATGGAATTTCTCTTAGTTTTGTGTAGGGCTTGTAGGTCAGCTGATTATTCACTCATTTAGAAGTCCTGTTCACTCATTTACAAAGTGTGTTGAATTAACGTGCAAAGAAGGGATCCTTCTACCCCAGCCTTCCTCCCCAGTTCTACTCACAGAATGGAAAATCCCTTTTGGGAAACCCCAATTATCGATGTGTAGTAAAAGCTTTCCAGACTTTTCACTCTCCTTGAGAGGAGAGTAATGGCACTAGAGATGGCGGTGGGAGCTAGCATGCTCTTCTATTTATGTATTGATTCAACATACATTGCAAGTGAGTGAATTGGGCTTTACTTTCACAATTTATAGCCACCTATAGCAACAAAAACTGCTCTGGGCAGCTGTCTATCATATTGTAATATAGATTATGAATTAGGAAAATTATCCATGCTGGGCTGTTTATTATTGTCAGTTACTGCAGAGATTAACCTTTGATAATTCCCCTTCTTCAAAGAGGCAATTTCAAGACGAAGTTAAAAAAAAAACTTTAGAAAACATTGCTAGCAGGACTGTCACTTGTAGAAAGACACATTAATCTCTACTGGAAAGAAAGCATCCGGTAAATGCTTAGTGTGGGCGGCTAAACCTTTTGGTATTACTGCAATTTGTCAGATAGATTGTATTTGCTCTTTCTTCTGTTCGCAGTCTCTTATCTGAGACAGTTTGGTAGTCTGGAAATTATAAAGTCTAAACGCTCAGAGACCATCAGACTTCAGGGAAACCTTTCTCAACATGTGCTTTCTGATATCTAAGATGGCACATAGAAGGGCATTTTTAAAAATTGTTATTACAAGTTTCAAAAGAGAAAAAGAGGAAATCACCAAAGCAAAAACATTTGGCATGGGTGCTTTTCATTTCAATTGACTGTCATTAGTCAAGTTAGAGGCAAATGGAACAATCTATTCCCCCCCCCCCACATATCACCTATTTCCCCTCTGTATCATCAATTTAGATTCTAATCCTTCCTCCCTGTAGTCAGCAAAAAAAATTCAGTTTGCATTCTAGATTTTGTGGATCTCCAAACAGCTATTTTAGACTCCAAATGGGTATAGAATTTACTTTGAGGATTCAGGCACTAATATCAGTAATACCAGTTGATCAGTGTGATCAGAAGTATCTCACAAACATAGCAGGATCTAGCATGGTTCAGGACAGCTATAACATCGTCATCATCATGATCATGATCATGATCATCTCACCATTTTCCAGACCTGGAACTCAATACAGCATATAAACGTTAAATCTGGTACAGCTTAAAGTTAATTTCAAGATAGCATATAAAAACTAACACACAATTAAACTACAAACAGAATTGAAGGAAATTTAAAAGCAAACCCATTTTCTTAAAAAAAAAACATATACAGGCAACACAACATATGATTAGAATCCCTTTCCCAATGAATATTCAGTTCCCAAAAATGTCTTTGCCTGCTCCCAGAAAGATACTATGGAAGACACAACTCCTTTCCTCTCTAGGGCCCTTTTCGCACCTTACCTCGTCGCGGCAGTGGGGAGCAGCACTTGCGCGAGCAGCCACTCACCGCTCATGACAGCCCTTCTGCCTCCTGCATCAGCTTCCTCGTAGCGCGACCATCGCGCTAGTGTCCCACCCCTTCCTTCTGCAGCACAGTCTGGGAACTGTAGGCTGCGCCGGGGGAAGGAAGCATGACCGGCCCAGCTCGCTGAAGCACTGCACGCAGGTAAATGCACGAGGGCAACGTGAGCATTGCACGAGCATGTGGTATTTTCGGCTTACAGCTGAAAATAAAAAAATGCGTGTGCACCCTGCTTTAGCCTCATGAGCGTCGCGTGAGTGGGAGTGCGTCGTACGGAGCGACACTTCCATTCACGCAACGCTCAAGGGGCGCTCGCACAAAAAAAAAGGCATGCGAAAAGGGCCTAGGACAGGAGTTCCAGAGCTTGGGCACAGCCACCAACAAGGCCTTCTCCCATGTTCCCATCAGCTGTACCTGTGAATATGGCAAGATAAAAGGAAGGCTCTTCTCTCATGTTATGCATTACTAATGGCAAGCCCCAGTTTAGAATCCAAATAGGGACATCGATTCACAAACAGGAAGATCAAGTCCATTCAGATTTCTTCTTCCTTTGCCCAATGCCTTGATCCCTCTTTCTTTTATCTTCTTCACTTGTTTTCTTCAAAAGATTTACAGGTTGCCTTTGAGGAAGAAACTGCAAGGTTGTTTCTAAACTATTGCTGTGTGATTTTGTTTCCAGTTTATGGTGACCGTATGGTGAACCTAAAATGGGTGGTACTGGTGGTGGTTCTGGGACCAAATGCATGTGACAAGCCCAGGGTCACCCAGCAGATTTCCATGGCTGAACAGTGAACCAAACCCTGGTCTCCAAGATCATAGTCCAGTGCTGAAACTACTACATGAACTATAAAATGAATGCAAACTGTAATATAGAATAATTGGTTTAGAATGTCAAGCCCCAGACTAGCACATTGTGCTGTGTTGCAGAGCAAGCAAGTTTACTCCAGAGGTATAGCTATGGGTAGCCCTCTCTAAATAAGAATTTTGTCTCCCCCTCCCAAATTTTTTCTTCAGTTCTCAAATTTCTAGCATCTCAGGAGGTGAGACATTGAAAAATTGCTTGCACCTATAATTCTTACATTTGATTGTTTGTATTCTCTTGATGACTTTGCCCATTTTCTTTAGATGCCAAAAGTGCATTTCTAAGTCCTTAGCTGAGCATCATTGGGGGGAGGGAGAATTCTTATTTGGAGGGGGAAAACATTTCCTCCTCCCTAAATAGCTAGACCCCTGCCACATCCCCTTTTCCCTGCAAGCCTTGGTGCTGCTTGAAAAGAGGCTCCAGGGGATGTCCCAGCCCTCCATTACAGATTTTGGGTGCAAGAGGGGTGTTGTTGTTACTTGTATTTTATACCACTTTTTTTCCCCTCAGAGTTGGGACTTATAAAGCAGCTCATGATTTAATAGAATAATATGATTAAAAATGTTCAAAAAGTGAACATTAAAACTAATTTATACCAACCTCCTCTGAATAAATCTTGCCAAGAAAACCCTAGGAGAGCCTCACCATAAGACATATTTGAAGGCATGTAACAACGTGATCACTTCATATACTGATGCATTTTTTGTGAGACCTATATGGCAAATATGATATGGATAAGATATTGCAGCCTAGAGTGGTTCTGAATTGGCTGTTTTGTCATGGAAGCACGCTTCCTGTTAACAGGAGACACAGCGATTTATAGATTCCCCACAGCAGATTTTCAGGAGATCCTGAAGGCTACAAAAGAAAGAAATAACCAGTAAAAAACTGTCTGCTTAGTTCCTCCTATGTGAGTGAAATTTCCAGGTAATATAACTCTGGCTCCAAACCAATGAATACATAAACCAATGCATCTCTGGATTATGGTGATTTTCAAATCCATGTACATAAGATACATACAATTATGATAGTGACAGTTCACATTGTGTGATTATCAGTTCTCAGATTCAAGTACTAATTAATTACAGTCTCAAGGGCCATTGTATGTACAGCCTATTCAAAGCTTCCTATTTGGGGCTATTTCCTTATGAAACATATCGTTATTGTGATATTAGTGGATTTCAGCCCTTAAGAACTGGTAGAGAGAATAAGTTAACAGAATTTGTACAGGAGAATTTCCTTTAAAAAATAAAATGTAGCAGGTTTCTGAAATATTCTATGATATCATTCAATTTTTTTTCTTGAGGGTGGTGGAAACTTCCATGTAATCGTGACTGATACGATAACTGGGACCTGCAGACAAATAGTGTGTAGGAACAAATATAGGCAAATATTCTGATCTGCACATTAGACTGGCCTGAACAAGAAACTTACAGTTTTAGACTGCTGGGGTAAGTAACTACGGCATATTCCTTGCAATATGTGCAAACATCTTTCAAAAATATAATGCTAAATTCTACATCAAATTGCCTGATGGAATAGTGCAGGTTACCATGACAACAAATAATGATGCATCTCTGAAGGAAAAGGAGAAGCTAATAACCATGAGGGACAAATAAAATGCATTATTATTTGTAAAATAACTTCAGACATTACCCAACAAGGCAAATATAACCAACATGACATTATTCAATTATTTAGATTTTCTGTTAAGTCTGCAAAAAGTAAAATCAAAATGGGAAAAGATGGAAGTTGGACAAATAACAGGTCTTACAAGAGTATGGTCTGGATGGAAGAATGAGTAGAGAATTGGACAGTGCCAAAGGGCCATGTGTTGCCCTCATGTGTCTATTCCCACTGAGGTGAAGTTTGCTCAGAAGTCCTCGATGACATTTTGGGGTAAAGGAGTTTGTCAAAAGTCCAAGTGCACAAAGTCTACCAGGTCGCTTCACATGCCTGCTGATACTTTCAAAGAATTATAGAAAGTGAATTAAGTTAGGATGTGCTATAAAAGATCAGATCAGCCCTAACTGCAATCTATACATGATGTTTTGTATTTTGTGTATCTGTACTTCCATTCCTTTGTTATACTATGTATTTGTTATACTATGCATGTAACTCCATATACAAGTATGGAATTCATTTTCCTGAGCTCTGCAATGACATCATCCATCATTTTGGACTGATTCTGATATCATCATTGCTACACTGCCTCTTTCAAGTCAGTGATTTAGGTGTTTATATAAATGATCCTGTGTGATTTGAAATATGGGAGAAAGGGGAAAGTAAATGTCCTAAATGGAACTGTTGTTATCACAAAGCCATTTTTCAGAGAGAAAAGAAGAACAACGATCTTCAGAATCATCTACTGAAAACTTGAGGGCTGGAGAAAGATTTAGTGTTAGTCATTTATCCTTAGTACCAGGTGGTACTGTGTGCTTTGGGAAATGAAACAAAAGGGAAAAAACAAGTTGAATTTTGGCAGATGGATGGTGTAATGTCCAATAATTTCTTTATCACACCACAGTTTCTACTACTTTTTCTGACAATCTTTGTAAATTAAGCATTGGGAGAACCTACCCAAGTATTTGTCAATTGTAAAGTATTTTCTTTAATTCTATCCTTTTTTAAAAAAATAAAAAAGTGTTTTTACAATGTTTATAGCTTGGGTGTTCTCCTGGACTCGACTCTGAACCTGGACACCCAGGTTTCAACAGTGGCCCGGAGTGCATTTGCACAATTAAAACTTATGTGCCAGCTGCACCCATTCCTACAGACACTAGATCTGGCTACAGTGACAAAAGCCTTCATTGCATCTCAGCTGGGGTACGGTAATGCAGTCTACATGGGACTTCCTTTGGAAACTATTCAGAAACTTCAGTGGGTTCAAAATGTGGCAGCCATGATGCTGACTGAGGCCAAGTATAGAGAACACATAACTCCCTTCTCAAAACAACCTCACTGGCTACCTATTTGTTTCCAGACACATTTCAGAGTGCTGGTCATGACCTACAAACCCCTATATCGTGTAGGTCTGGACTATTTGAAAGACTGTATCTCCATATACAAACTTTCCAGAACTTTAAGATCCACAGGGAAAGGCTTTCTCTCAGTCCTGCTGCTATTCCAGGCTTATGTGGTGAGGACATGGGAGAGCACCTTCTCAGTGACTGCTCCATCTCTGGAACTCCCTTCCTTGGGAAGCTAAGGTGGCCCCCCTCCTTGCTCTATTTTTGCCAGCAGGCAGAAACATTCTTATTTAAGCAGGCTTTTCATATGTAAGCAAATGGGCTTTTAATTCATAAAAATGTAAGTTTTTATAATTTTATATCTCTTTAATATTGTTAATGTTTTAAAATGCTTTTTAATGTTTTTAACTTTTTGGACGCTGCCTTGGGTCCCACTCTAGGAGAAAAGTGGCATATAAATATAATATAATAAATAAATAAGTAAAGGGGAAAATTTGTAATTCTGACTCATTAAGCAGCTTGTTTAATTTTATATGTGGTAGTAGCATGTCTTGCTCCTCTTCTTTACTTTAGTCACTGCCATACTTGTGAGATAGTGGAGAAGAGACCTAGAAGGACCACATGAAAAAGAAGACAGAGATCCTGTACTTTAGTGGTTGCATGGAACAGGAAATGAGCAAATGCAAATAATTTAAAAGAAGGGAAATATTTAGGATCAGAAAGGCAAAAGTTAATTCTGGGACAGCCAAACCATGGTGATGCCTTGCATTTCACAGGAACATAAGCTTGTGGAAGGCAAACTTGAATTACTCATTTTTTAAAATACAATATTTTTCTCTCTTTGCTTTAATTATCCCCCGACACTGTCATTTCTGATTATGTGATCTGAGAAAGGAAGTAGACTGCTGTAACATTTGTACTATATCTTTACTTACCTTGAACATATCAATCAAATTGCTCTACAGACCTTAATAAAATGTGTGTAGTATTGGTATTCATAAATTGGGTATAATCCTATATCTACTTTCCCAAGAATAAGCCTTAAGGAAGTCACTGGGGTTTATTTCTGAGTTGGCCTGTATAAGATATAGAGATATTCCCCTATTTGTGCACCTATTAAAAATGAAATAGTGAATCATAGAATCATAGAATCATAGAAATGTAGAGTTGGAAGAGACCACATGGGCCATCCAGTCCAACCCCCTGCCATGCAGGAACACCCTCAAAGCACTCCCGACAGATGGCCATCTAGCCTCTGCTTAAAAACCTCCAAGGAAGGAGACTCCACTACACTCCGAGGCAGCATATTCCACTGCTGGACAGCCCTGACTGTCAGGAAGTTCTTCCTGAGGTTCAGGTGGAATCTCCTTTCCTGCAGCTTGAATCCATTGCTCCTTGTCCTGGTCTCTGGAGCAGCAGAAAACAAGCCCTCTCCCTCCTCTACATGGCATCCCTTCAAATATTTAAACCTGGCTGTCATGTCCCCTCTTAACCTTCTCTTCTGCAGACTAAACATACCCAGCTCTCTAAGTCTATCCTCATAGGGTATGGCTTCCAGGCCTCTCACCATTTTGGTCGCTCTCCTCTGGACTTGCTCCAGCTTGACCATGTCCTTCTTGAATTGGGGTGCCCAGAACTGGACACAGTATTCAAGATGAGGTCTAACCAAAGCAGAGTAAAGTGGTACCAGTACCTCCCTCGATCTAGACACTCCTAACTCTTTAGACTGAGTGGTAGAGGGTTCCTTACCATTTGTCAGCTAATCTGCTTCTATCTTGTGTCTCTTTATTATGTTTTTATCATCACACAGCTTGTGACCTCATTAAAATCCAAACAGGCAAAGTTAACATCAACACTCCACTTAAGCATTCAGAAGTATTGGAATCTTAGGATATTTATTAAGGGAGAATGAGCAGGCTCTCTTTTAATCTTTTAGGGTTTTTATTATAGGCAGTAATAGTGCTCCCCTTAGGGAGCAATACAGATGTGTCAGTGTTTGGGCACATTGCCTTCATTACATGGCATCATACGTTCATTATATTACAGTATAGGGCAAGTAAGATGTTACACTTTCATAAGGACTGAATCTTTTTCTCACTGCACCTCTCTATCAGGCTTCTCTATAGTTAACAAATATAGGAGCACTGCTATCTTAGGCAATATAACTCAGCCATTTCTCCACTAAGAAATACACCCTCATATGCTGAGGAACTGTACATCTCTAAACAGGCATCCAATGGATTAATATCTTGAGACATAGCTACAGCCAGCAGCACCCAATCAGAATAGATCTATCTTAATCAGCATTTTTGGCCAGATATATAGTTGGGTGAAGAACATGATAAAAAAGACCCAAGTCAATTGAGAAAAGCACAGCTTAGGACTACATTGCAGCCTTTTCTTCCAGTTTGACTTTTCTCTCTTCTTGGAGTGTTTTATTTTCTCCCTAGCCTAATTAGCTAACCTGTTTTATCCAATTAAATGACAAACACCCAGTGTACCTCATTTATATAAACAATCAGTTTCTTCTTCTAGAGAGGCAACATAATATTGATCTCCTCCAATCAGATCTTGGAGATAACATAAAGAGACCAAGTAGTGTCAGCTGTTGTCATTTGTTTTTCTTCCATTAGATTATACGGGCCAGCTGTTTTCATCAGCTATTGCTCACTACACAAGATATTCCTATAACTTGTTTATAACTGTGTAAACTTCATGTGCAGAATTAGCCTATTGTGACCAGGCCACACATCCCCACTCCATGATATAGTTTAATTGGCAAATATTTAATTGGCATGAAATATAAATTAAATCCTGCTATGGCTGTATATACATGTTGCAAAACTAGGTCAGATCAGGAACTCAGAGTATGGCTAGGTCATAGTCAGAGAAATTCCAGTGATAATGGACTTGCAGATGTCCCTCAACAGCTCGACCTTTGGAAACAATAGCACCCAAAATCTCTTCCACAAAATGACAGGTTATCTTGGACCCCCTTCCTCTCTCTACCAAAACTTTCCATTTGTTCCCTTCATGTGTCCCACCATTAAGGAGCTATCATGATTTCTATCAGTCCCTTATCATCTAATGCTGAAACCATTAGCTCATTCTGGACCCCATTGTCTACTCTGTCAGAGAGCTGTTAATACCTTCCCCTTCAGGGCAGAAAAAGAGTATTTAAAGCCTGACTCTGATCCAGATAGCTCATAGTACTCTGGACACAGGCTGTCACTCTGCTGTTCTGATTCTCATTCTTGTACTACCTCGGACTCTTAGTCTTGGCCACATCACTTTGTCTCCTCTCTCTGGATAGATAAATATCACCCACTATGCCCCTAACTTCTTGCTATCCATTTTTCCTCCCTTTGCTTCAGTTAGCCTTGCATGATTGCAAGACTGCTTGGATCTGTGCATGTGATTGTTAATTCCCCCAATAAAAAATATTCTTCGAATCTCTGGCTGGTGTCCCTGCTTTAATACCAGTATACACAAATGTAAAAAGATCCTGTTAGGTTACCACCTCTCACAGGCCTCCCCTTTGAGCTAACATTCCCTACTGTTTCAAGGAGGCACTGGCATTATGGGTGGACCCCAAGTCACCCATGTTTTGGGGTAACACTATCTCTCTGTTCTCAGTTACACATGTACACACTATAATACACTGAGCTTTCTGTATCATATTTTATGTATCTTTTATGTTTTATGAACCCATTATTTAAATATTCACACTTAAATTTAGCAGATTTTAACCCGAAACAGCACTCAGTATGTATCACTTCCTCTCCACATGTCCACATTGGAAGGTCCTGGCCTTCAAGCAGCCAAATCCAGCTCCTTGTCAACTGGCCATTCCTTCCCTTGGGGAAAAAATCATAGTGTCAGAATGGAAGACAGCAGCTATTGGAATGGAATTGCTTTGACAGGCCCTCCACCCATCCCAAATGCTAATGTCATGGCCTCTGCAGGAGAGAAAAACAGGTAGGCACAGTTGTATCATGTCTAGGCCCAGCAGTTGATGAAAGGCCCTTCCTCCATTCCAACTGCCACTTCTGTGACCTCAGAAAGACAGAACAACAGGTAGTATCCACTGGATTTAATTCCTTATACCACTGCTATTTCCTATTCCTGTATGTGATGTCGTATTTAGATTGGAAGCCTGAGAGCAGGGAACTGTCAAATTAAGAATTTGTAAACTGCTGTGAGAGCCCTTCTGGCTGAAGAGTGAAATATAGATATTAATTCTACTAATAATATTAATAATACTAATACTATCACTTCTGTTTTTCTTTCTGCAGCCACCACATGGGAATCCATGTTCCATGGCAATTGTGGTGGCCACTGGCTTGGCCCTGCAGCTATATGTTGACATTGTGCCTGCTTGCTTCTTCCTCCCATTGTCTACTTCACACTGGCTCTCTAGATAGGACTGCTGAAATGTATCTCCTCTATACTTGTGCCACATTGCAGGGAAGGGATTGCGTTGGTTGTCCTGGACTGGCTTTGTGATTAGACAGTCCCACTTCAGAACAGGAGATTATTCTTAATATGTTCTTGAGATTTTTTTCAGTGATGTTTCTGTGGCAAGATATATAGACATGTGTTCAGTTTTTTCATGGCAAAAGGTCAGATTAAAGCAATATCCTTTTCACTTATGGTAAGAAAGGTGACAGTTACAATTATCAATCTCCACTTTAATTCTAAGGATGAGGGAGCTGTTTTTCCAGCCTTTATGTGTGTGGTTTTTTTTAATTATCTTCATAAAGTTGAGGATAGCAGTTTGTGTTATGCCACAGTACAAGCAGTTTGTGTTGTGTTGCACTAATCAGAACAAGCTACTATTTGGTAATCAGCCAAGGTTCAGAGTTCGATGAGATCCCTAATATTGATAGGAAAAGCAGCAATTATTAAGCATTTTAATTACATCCTCTGCAGAAAAAGAAGCTATTAGTTACTCTAAACTGTAATGAGTTTTGTTTCACATATGATTGATTTTTTGCCCCAACTGTAAGTTTTCCAGAACAATTTAATCACTTATCCTGTTCTTCATGTTCCTTCTACAATGCACTTGAACTTTCATGCAATAATGGGGTCATGGGAGCTAATGCATTTACACAAACATCAGGAAAATTTATAGAGGTGATTGATGTAAAATTCTTATGCCCTATGAATGCCACATTTATTAAATTAAAATTCACAGTATGATTGATTTGCTTGCACTGTGAATCAGAAGATCTTTGACCACTAGCTTGACTCCAGTGGGATATTGATACAGAACCAGATAGGCTTGTTACATTTTCCAGGCATTTTCTTAAAGTCTGCACACGTTCAAACTGTGCATCCTCTTGGAATGAATGATATCAACTCATTTTCATTTCTTTCTCACTTCTTTAGAAACTAAATAGATTGCATAATTGGAAAAGTCAAGCTAAAGAAGAACATTAAACCAATCATTATGCCAAATCGCAACCTGAAGAATAACCCTAAACAATTTAAAGATAATATAGAAAATAGCTTCACTCTAATTAACCAGGAGCCAGAAGATTTTGGGAGGAATGCAAAAGAGATACTATGTACGGCCAAAAAGAAAGAGAAACCTCAGTGGAAGCCTCACTGAAATATCTTCAAGCAGTTAAGGGCAGATGATAAATAAAAGTAAAAGGGGAGAGAAATAGGGTCAGCACTCTGAATGCATCTGTTCAGTGACTTGTCACTGAGACAAAAAGAACTAGTATAATAATCAATACAGAAAAAGAGAAAATGAGAACAAAAGACTTCTTCAACAAGATCTAAGAAATCAAAGGGAATTTTAAACCCAGAGTGGGGATACTCTATGGCCATTTTTGCACAGCATTTTCCATGTGAAAGGGCCCCTCAAGTGTCACGCAAATGTGAGGAGAGGTCCACACGATGCACTCACATTTGCGTGATGCTCCAGGGCCTGGCAGGCACAGCTTGCGCACTTTTTCATTTTCGGCTTTAAGCCAAAAATGGTGCGTGGTTGCACATTGCTTCCAGGCCCCGCGCGCACTTACCTTGGAGCCTCAGGAGCTGGACCGGTTGTGCTTCCTGTCTCAGTGCAGCCTGGGAAGGTCCCAGGCTGCACTGCGAAAGGAAGAGGCAGGGCTCTCACGTGAGCAGAAAGCTCATGCGGAGCTGAAGAAACCTGGATGCGAGGACCTCTCACAAGAGGCTGCTCATGCGAGCACTGCACCCCAGCACCGAGAAGAGGTAAAATGCAGAAAGGGCCTATGACCAGCAGGCGAATCCACTAGGTCACAAAGTACACATATAAAGACAATGGAAACAACCTGTTTTAAAGAGTTTATTCAAGGTTATAGAATTTCTGTGCCTTTTTTAAAATATAATTTGGGACAACTGAAGGGAAAGCTTAAGAATAAGTGATACATCTATTGGTCAAGATACGATGATACATGGTTACATATTTGGATTATTATAAAGATATAATAAGGTGAGAAATGTTAAGATATAATTAAGAATAAGTAATAAAAGACTTGAAAATGGCAATGGGAACAAGAAAAATGACACAGGCGTACATGCAAATGCAAACACTAATAAGACTGTTATGCCCTGATTCCAGAACATGGACTCTGACTCAGAGTCTGAAACAAGGGACGTGCAGAGGCTGAAACAAGGAGCATGCCAGGACCTGCTGTACCAAATTGGTTACAGTGCCACAAACAGAACAGTAACCAGTGCCAGCTTCAGCAGAGAGTCCTGCTTCTTCAGGCACAGAAGATAACTTATCAGTACCTACCTTTGCTGAGCACAGACAACAAAGAGAGAGCCTCCATCAGTCCAAGAGAATATATAACTGCCAACAATTAACCAGGCAACAGCTGTGTTAGGCTTTTCACCTATACAGCTGCCATCCTTCCCCTCTAGGAGTTGTCAGAGCTTATCTGAGCTTACATCCTGCTGGATATCTTGGTGAACTCTGCGCCTGACTCTGGCTTACTCTGACTGAGTTTGGACTTGCTTTTCCTTAGAAATCTGTTGCACTTTATTTATGACCTTGTATGTACAGCCTAAAAGTAAGTAATGAGCTGGGAGCTATTCAGTTTGGTTTTGTTTGAGTTATCAGCTGAGCTGCTCTGACTGAGATAGGACAAAGACACTCATTAGAACTGAATACTGAAGTTATAGACCCAAATACAAGAATTTTTGAAGAGATACAAAAATAATCGTAGATATGATGGAGATAGAGAAATTAATTGATTTTATTAAAAAATTGCTACAGCAATTTGGGAAAGAATGGAAAGCACTTATAGAATATATAGAACATACGTGGAAGAAATAAGGATAGAAAAAATAAACTTAAGTTAAAATGTGTCATTCTATCTAAACTATCAAGCAAAATAATAACATATGAGGAGCATAACTGATTAAAAGATAGTGGGTGAAGATACAACCACAATGTGAAAAGCACTAAAATGGAAGACTTGAAGAGGGAAGGAGGGGAAAAGGGAATTTTTGTTTTATTTTAAATTGAAACTACGGAAGGTGGTACTGTTGTTAAAGATGTTCTTGTTTATTTTTGGATATATCTTAATTAAAACTTAATTTTAAAAAAAGACAATGGAAATAATACACCAACAAATTATATAAAATCAGTGAACCTATGGTAGATTCATTCAAAGAAGAACCATTTGAAGATGAAGCTGTAATTTTAGGAAGTGAAGTGGAAGCTGCACTCATAGATTTAGGAGATAACTCACCAGAAACAGATGGTATACCAGTAGAGATGCTTCAAGTTACAGAGACAGAATCTACTATAGTTCTGATTAAAATCTTTCAGCAAATATAGAGTGGGCCACAGACTGGAAATGCTCAAGGTACATTCCAATCTCCAAGAAAGGGGACACCAGTAACCATAGGACCATTGCATTAATCTCCCATGCAAGTGAAGTAGTGCTCAAAATTTCACAATAAAAACTTTTCCCTTATGTGGAATAAGAAATGCCAGATGTCCAAGCTGGATTCAGGAAAGGAAAAGGCATTGGGAGCATACTGCTAACATATGTCAGCTCATGGCAAGCAGTTACCTCAGGACAAAATATGAAGAAACAAAATGTTTTCCAATTAGCAAAGGCCTCAGGCAAGTTTGCATTTTATCACTCCATCTTTTTAACTTGTGCATTGAGCATATCATATGTAAAGCAGGATTAGACTCAAAGGAAGGAGGTGTGAAAATTGGAGGAAAGAGTATCAACAATTTAAGATATGCGGATGACACCATACTGTTAGCAGAAAATAACAAAGACTTGGAATTACTACTGAAAAAAGTCAAGGAAGAAAGCACAAAAAACAGGTTTACAGCTGAAAACAAATAATGACCACAGATGATGTACATAACTTTAAAGCAGACAATGAAGACATTGAAATGGTTTGAGATTTGCCATACTTTGGATTAGTCATTAATCAGAATGGAGACTGTTGTCAAGAAATCAGAAGACTTGGACTTAGAAGGGCAGCTATGGAGAAAGATCCTCAAGTATAAAGATATATCATTGAATATTAAAGTTAGGATTGCCCACGCCTTTGTATTTCTAATTTCTATATATGGTTAGAAAAGCTGTGCAGTGAAGAAAGCTGATAAAAAGTAAATCAACTTAATTGAAATATGGTGCTGAAAAAGAGTTCTACAGATACCATGGACTGCTAAAAAGACAAACAAATGGGTCCTAGAACAAATAAAACCTGAACCCTCCCTAGAAGTCATGAGGGCTAAACTGAGACTGTTGTACTTTGGGCATATCATGAGAAAACAGGGCTGAATAATTTTTTAAAAAATTTTTAAGATTTTTTTTAAAAAAGCCAATAATGTTTGGTAAAGCAGAAGGCACTAGGAAAAAGAGGAAGATGTGAATAGAGTCAATAAGTCACAGTCCTGAATCTGCAAGACTTGAGCATGGTGTTAATGATAAGATTACTTAGAAGTCTCTTTTTCATAGGGTCACCAGAAGAAAGTCAACATGACAGCAATCAACAACAACAAAACAAGTATTTATTATGAATTCAGAAAGGAAAAATCCTGGAAAATAAATATAGCAAATAGCAGTTCAGCAACAGAAACACGGATCTGCTATTTTGGGATAGGTTTTTCTTCACTGGAAGTTTTCAATAGAGTCTGGATAGTTACATGTTGGGGAAGGTTCCAGCTTGGATTCCTGCATGGGGTAGAGCTAGATGCCTTCCAGTCCGCACTCCCTCCTGCAAATGTTTGATTCTGTTTGATTCCAATAACTTGCATGAACAAAAGTGAAATGATCAAAAACAGTTTTATAGCTTTGTCCTTTGCTGGCTTGCCCAAAACCAGCTGCAAGCATTTGGATCAGCTATCAAGGCTTCATGCTGTTGAGGAGAACTCTTACTTTTGAGTCAATCTCTTATTTATGAGGAGTCTTCTTTCTTCTGACAACATTGATGTCTGTCACTGTGTTACTGCGGCCTAGGCCTACCCAGAGATAGCACTAGATATCACTTTGATATCAAAAAATTCGGCTTTCCTTGCCACCCCGCTCCACATGTTTGCGAGGCCACTGGACAAGCACACAAACAGGCATGGCCAATACTTGCTGGACATTCCATTCTCCACCCAGGCAGGCCAGATACAGCTGGTTTGTCGCTTCAGGGACCTCTCCGGCAAACACCTCATTACATATGCGCGATATTAACAGAAGCTTCCTGCCCCGAGCAAGATACTGGACAAAGGCTGTGCCATCCACTGGTAAGTGCTGCACATTTGCATACTGGCTACACTATTGTTAATTCAGCTCTGATTCCATCATGCAAAGTTGTGACCTTTCCGAGACATTGTCTCGCACCCACAACTCATTGTTTTTCCCCAAGTAAGGCATGGCCCGCAGTCACAATTCACCCTATAAAAACCCCTGATTCTGAAATCTTCCTCGGATCACTCCTGAGTTCCATCTCGCCTTGCTGCTGCATTGCCTGGCGAGCTCCCCTCAGCTAATTGAGCTGAGTCTCTTCTCCGCACCCCCGGCTTCTCTCACAAGGTCCAGGACAACGAGACAGGTGTCGGATCACCCATTTCCCTCTGAAAATCCCTATCCCCAATTCAATCTCTGATTCCTTAGTTGTCTGTGTGAGCGTGGTATCTTTAATATTTGTCTGTACTCAATAAAATATCACTTTCATTACTTTAAACCCGTCTGGCTGCTTGATTGACCTGACCCTGTAGATGCTGGGTTGCAAGATCCTGCTAAGTTACCCTGCCTCTCGCTAGCTTAAGCAAGTGCTCCAGCTAATTTTCTCCAAGGTTGTGTTTTATTGTTTGGTTATTTAGGTGTCCCTCCCAGGACCCGCAGAAATCAGGGTAACAATTGGATGGCCTAACAACTCAATAGCACCTAGCAGCCAAGTTGGTGCTATTCACAGTGCATATTTTATTTCATTAAAATCAATTTTTGAAACAAAAAATGGTTGTGTTGCACACCCCAAAGGTCTCCTTAGTATGCACAGCTTCAACTGTCTACTTTTTATATTTTTACATACAGTGTTAACACATAAAACATTTAGACGGTTATTATTTAAGCTATATATCTGTATGTGCATGCCTGACCTTCTCAGTATTATGCAAGGTGACTGTAAAATTGAAATAGTGCTTATGTTATATGATCAGGCTCACTATTCCAAAGAACAGTTATTCTTAAGTCATGTTGTATCCAAAGAAGTATAGCTTTTTTCTCAGCAAGTACAGGAAACAATGAGAGCACAAAATAATATGATAGCATGTCTGAATGTGTGAGAAGAGAATTATATCTGATAACTGAGGAAAAACAAAGGAGCAAGCTCAAGAATAAAAAAGACTACCTTCTTTATTAAGAAAGTTTTTTGTTTCAGTTACTCGCTTTATTGATCAGGAAACGAATAGCTTGAAGCCAACACATGACTTTGATTACCAAAGGAGGGGAAAAAAGCATTAAAAAAATAGGGTATAGCCAATTTTTTCCCCATATGGCCTTTGAAACTGCAGATTTCTCGAAAATCTTTTTTAAAAATTCATAAAAGCATAAGCAAGAAAATGTGATCAGATTAACAAAAAGATTGCGCAATCCTAGGTTCATCTTGTGCAGCTTGAAAGTCAAGAATTTGTTTTTAATGGGTGAGGTACTGATGCAGAGCTTAAGACTAGGACCATTTCCGCACAAGACTGTTACAGCACTATGATTCCACTTGCAACATCCTATGGAATCCTGGAGTTTGCAGTTCAGGGAGAGGCCAGCCAGCACCTCCCTAAACTGCAAACCCCAGGATTCCATAGGATGTTGAAAGTGGAATCATAGCGCTATAACAGTCTCATGAGGAAATGGTCAGAGTCACATGTTTCCCATAAATAAATACTCTTGAGGTATATGTTAAAATTGTATCAGAAACAAAGTAGAATTGTCTAGAACACACACACACACACACACACACACACACACACACACACACTCTTCAGTCTCTGCTACACCGCACTCCAGGGGTGTTCAGGAGTCTTTTTACACCACAGAATTATAATGCTATGATTCCACTTTAATTGTCATGGCAACATCTTGTGGAATCCTGAAACATGCAGTTCAAGGAGGGGCATTTCAAATTCTCATTCTGAGTTTCAGTTCTCCATCAAAATGCAAGCCCCAGAATTACATAGGATGCAGCCAGGGCAGTTAAAGTGGAATCATAGTGTTATAACTATGCAGTGTCAAAGAATCCCAGCTATTGAGGGTTCATGTTCCCAGAACCAACCATTCTATGAGGCAGTCAATATTCTTAGTCAAAGGCAATGGAGTCCACATGATCTCGGCCTCAGAGTTCACAAGTGGGCAAGCTATATGGAGATATGCTCCAGGTTCAACGTGCAGCCAACACTCCAGAGAACTGTGTGTATGCACTTTCAAGCTGCCTGTCAACCTATTGTGGCTTCATGGATTTTGAAGGATTTTCTTTGGCAAGGAATACTCAGAGGTGGTTTTGCCAGGCTACAGCACCTGGTATTTGTTGGTGATCTCTACTAACCAAAGCTGATCCCGCTTAGTTTACACAATCAGATGGGATCTCATGCCTTTAGGGAGAACCACCAAGGTTCAAATGCCAATGTCTGAGAGGTTGCTTCATGAGAAAGAGGCATTATGGAATATTCATTACATAATGCTGCACATCACATGCAGTATGTTATTAGAAGTGGGGATTCCTTAAGAGCTGCAAGAAGTCTGATTGTCATAGCATGAGCTTTTCACACCTCTCTTATCTTGCAAATTAGATTCATTTGTTTTGTCACTGCTCATTGGAAAGAAAACATGCGTTTTGTTTGCAAGTCTGATTTCTCAGGTGTAACAGTCTGCTAGAATCACATCTTTGGAACATCTTTCAGCTTCTAGTGATATTTGCAACATATACTTTGACCTCAGAACAATACATTCAGCCTTGGCATTTTTCTGAGGAGTCATGTAAATGGCTTTTTTTACCTGTCATAGTTCTTCAGAGAAAGTGTCCACCTTGCTGGGGGCAGGGGGAAGCAGCAGTATTTGTCCCCTGGCCCAGGCAGCAGGACAACTTTAGTCACAACTGCATCAGTACTGCATCAATATTGATGTGACTATATAGAGAGGGCAAGAATACATGGCTTTATCATCTTTGCAAAAATGTCTTGAAGAAACACTTTAAAATTTGGAATTAACTAGCTTCACTACTTTATATCCAGAAAATTCCTTCCCTTCTTTCCCTCACTAGTTATTCTTGTAATTTCAACATTATTATAAAAAATATCAATAGAGCAGAAACATCCAGCTCTTTCAGTTATAAGTTAATTTGGAGAGGGTGGGTGGGTTAGGAGTAGATGAATTTGTAAGGATCTTTTTCTCCCAATTTTTTGTCTTTTTAAAAAATCCATCTTCCTCAACAGGTGCCCCATACAGTAATGATCTGGCATTGAGTGTTTGTATTGAAAGGAACAGAGGAGGAGGCCCTCTAAAAGGTTAACGCTTCCCTTCCACAAGGAAGATAGGTCAGCTACATCTCTGCTTTGCTTCTGCTGGCAGGCAACAATATTATTTAGAGAAGTTCGCTGATGCGTTTTAAGTGTAGAATGCAACACTTTCCCTCATTTGTTCTATTTTAAATGATTTTTTTTAAAAAATGTTCTTTTCAATGTGGTATTCTTAATTTTTTAAAATATAAGGATGTATTTTACCTATATTCTGCTTTAATCTATATAGTGTACTATTTTGATTCCCATAATGGAAAAAAGGTGAGAATCTAAATTAAGTTATTTCCAATCTGAATTTTAAAAATCTCAAATTTTGGCAAAGTATCAAAAATGGTACTGGTCACAATTCCCAGACAGCTGCATTGGCCAAATTTAATTTAATAATAATTAACATGTTTGTGTTTCTCCCTAAGGGTACTGCATACCTTTGGATATCTATGAATACATATAAATGATGGCTTAAAAGGTCACCAAAAAGTCTGCTCATTTCTCATATACATACACTGTGATTACAAGACTTAAGATTGCTTGAGTGGAGTCTCCATGTTAATATGGCCTACCTAGTTCAACCCTCATCATTTATTGAGCACTCAGATAGCCAGAATGTTATAATGGAACTGTAGAAAGAATCCAGATTAGCTGACAAGTGGCAAGGCCCTTTGTGATAATGGGGCTTCCCATTATCTAGGCTTATCAAAGGGAGATACTTCTCTCTTCAGGTAAACCAAGGGTTAATGAGATGCTAGGATTACATCAAGGGTCACAGGGTGAGAGTTGACCAACCAAAAGGAAAGAGGCAGGCATCTTGGAGATGCTTCCAGATCCTTCCAAGGAGGAAAATATAAAACTTCTGAGAGGCCATGTGGCCAGAGAGAGACAGAGAGAAAAAGAGAGGGGAGAGCTGGCCCAGTTGAGCTGGCAGGCATGCTGTGTCTCCTGGACCCCCCCCCCCTTTAGACCATCTACACCTATAACCTAATTGTGAGTAACTAGAAATAAGTAGTTAGTCGCGTTAGGGATGTTGTTATTTTGGGAATTGGCTGATCTTAAGAATGTATCTGTGCTGTTATATCTGTTTTGTAAATTCTTGTAACTAAGTGCACCTGGGAGAGGGGAGTCTCCCAAGTATATATTGTTTATTTGCATGTCTTGATTAAAACACTTCTATAAACCTCCGTTTCTCTCCATTTCCACGCCAGGGTTGGCACACGCTACATAGGACCTCTCTCACTCAGGGGAAAGAGGAGGGGGAAGAGCCTTACGCTTAGAGATTAGGCAGAGTCCCTCCTGTTCTGTCTAAGTAATTCATAATTCGGGGGGGGGGGTGGCAGCATACCGATAGAGTTGGGGAGATTGCCAGTCGTTCCAACGTGGGAATCAGCTTTGGGAGGCTGGCAAGAACCCTAGTAAAACACTGGGAGGGAATTTCCAGTTTTGCAAAGGTGGAAGTCCACTTAAGAGACTGGAAATAAACCTACAGTGTCACACCCTTCAAGCCCTCAGACCCTTTTCGCACACCATTTCTAAAGTGAGAGGGTCCCTTGCATGACGTACTCCCATTTACACAATGCTCAAGGGCCTGACACGGACCACGCACGCACCTTTTTATTTTTGGTTTAAAGCCAAAAATGGCGCGCGGTCATGCAATGCTCCTGGGGCCTGCGCACACTTACCTGGTGTGCAGTGCATCGGGAGCCGAGCCAGTTGCGCTTCCTGCCTCAGCGCTAACCTGCAATTCCCAGGTTGCGCTGTGGTAGGAAGGAGTGGGGTGTTCACATGGCACTCGCACAACCAGAAAGCTGCTGCAGAACTCAAGCAGCAGGGAAGCGGCAGCGTTCCTGCTGAGGCTTTTCACTTGAGATGCCCCGCCCAGCCACGCGAACAGGTAACGTACAAAAAATCTGTCAGTCTGAAGACATATAGGAGCAGTGATGTATTTAAGTCTTTTACTCGAAGTCTCAAGTCTCTACTTTCAAGTCTCAAGTCAAGTCTCAATTCTGGAAGCCAACTTTAAACCCCAACCAAAAACTCTAGAATTATTGGATAGAGTGAAATAAATTCAGTTTTAACAATTTAAGCAGAGTCAGCTCTCCACATCTGCAGTTTTGCCATCTGTAGCCTCAGAAGTGGGGAATCTGATCCAACCTAAATGTCCATTACTGAAGATGCAAAAGATTTAGAAGGAAGTGTCCTTCTTCCTCAAGCCCATTGCCTAACACATTTGCTGTTCTCCTCTGAGAAATGCACCCTGCACTCTAGGGGTGAGTCTTGCTTTTGCTCTTAGCAAACATTTTAGAAGGCTCCTCAGATATGCAGCAGGGACAGGCTGCTGAGCAGACCTCAAGCACGCCTCAAGCCCATTGCCTAACCTATTTGCTGTTCCCCTCTGAGAAATGCTCCCACACTTTGGGCTTGAAAGAGATTGTCATGTGACTAGTAAGTAAAAAAAGATGGAGGCGTTGTTCAAAGTTGTAAGGTTTTGGATGAATGTGTTATGTTACTGAACCAAGGGCATCAAGCCAGTCATTAAAAATATACAAGTCTTGAGTCAAGTCAAGTCAGTTCATCATTTATGGCTGAGTCAAGTCCAAGTCGAGCCACTGAAGCAACTTAAGTCTGACTTTATTCTACATCATTGCATAGGAATGAGGAATGCATGGATGCTTCACTCTCTATCCCCCCATATTTTCACACACAGAACACAACAGCTGTACTTGGACAGAATTAATGGAATCCAAAGCATCAGCATCACCTGGCGAGTCTCTTTGCAGATAAGGCAGGCAATAACTTAAAGGGCTTTACTTCAGCAGAACAGAACAGAAAAAGCAGCAGTAAATAAAGGAGTTTCTGGCAGCAAGGAGACTCCCTGGCTGTTACGTTACAGCCAAGCAAGTACACAGCCAAAGTCTGTTCAAGCAGAGAAGTTACCAGAGCCAGTCCGAGATCAAACGGTGGCAACGTTCCAGCAGGTTGGGCAGCGTTCCAGGAGGCAAGGCTGGGATCCAAGATACACGTCAAGCTCCCCCCAAAATGGACGGTTGTGAGCCGACAAAGACCCAAGGCTGAGTGAGTGATTTTATAGGCAGATCACTCCTCCAGGTGTTATCTCAGCTGGACCCTGATTGCCTGGTGTTTTCTATTTAAAGGTTCTGACCTCCTGAGAGCACTCTTTTGCTCCCGATGCTGCTTGTAAGTAGGCACCTGCTCTTGAATCTTACTATCTGACTCTTCTGGCTTGGCTGGGTCTGAGGCAGCCCCTGGCTCTGCTGCTGGGACTACTGGGGCCAAGGGCTCTGTGCCTGGGGTGGGCTGTGCTGGTGCAGCAGGCTCCAGGGCCTCTGGCTCAGACTCAGAGCTTGTGTCCTAGAGTTCCAGGCTCCTGACAATCAGCTGCAATCTTGATTCCTCTGCAGGGAGTCTAGGGCCTTTCCACACTACAGTTATAGTGCTATTATTCCACTTTCAACATCCTGTGGAATTCTGGGGTTTGTAGTTTATGGAGGCCAAAGAGCTCTCTGGCTGAGAATTCTAAATTCCCCTCCCTAAACTGCAAACCCCAGGATTCCATAGAATGTTGAAAGTGGAATAATAGCAGTATAACAGTGTAGTGCGGAAGGCCTCTAGGTTGGCTGAATTGGAGGAACATTCTAGGAGAGCATGTGTTCTTTCCCCTCCGGCATGTCCTAAAATGGGCACTCACAATAGTCCATTTCTTCCCACTTAATCCTCAGTTTCGTTTTACAATTTCTTTTCTATGCAAGGCTAGAAGTATTCTGACTGAACTTGCTTGAATTCTTACTTGAAGGTACAGACTTCATCACAATTGTAAGTGGCATGAAATAGAAAGAAATAACATATATTTTCCCTTTTTTCTGCTTCTCCCATCTGGAGAAAAAGGTTCCACTTTCTCTTTTAGCACTGCTTTGCTCATGTTGGGAGTATAAACTCATGCTAGTGGATTTATTCTCTGGCCCTTTCTGCAACTCACCTGCGTCTGGTGTGGTCGCGTGGGGATCACTCGAGCAGCCTCTTCCATGATGCTCTCATGTTCCTGCTGCTTCTGCTCTGTAAGAGCTGCTGGCCGGCTGGCAGCATGAGCGCTCCGCCTCTTCCTTCTGCAGCGCAGCCAGGTATTTTTCCAGGCTGTGCTGCAGGAGGAAGCGCAAGGGCCGTGGCTCCGGAGTCCCTGCACTTACGGTAAGTGCATGTGGGGCCCTGGAGTGATGCGCAATTGTGCACCATTTTCTGCTAAAAGCCAAAAATGATATAGTGTGCGATCGGCGCCTGCTGGCCTCAGCAGTGTCGCGTGATTACAAGGATGTCATCTGAAATGCTCCTCGCAATCACGCGATGATCCGGAAGCCCTTTCACATGACAAATGCTATGCGAAAAGGGCCTCTGTGTGGACCAAAAAACTGTTCAGAATATAGAACCCATGTATGCCACTTTTAGAGCTCACGAGCCCAGCCATAGAAATTGGGGGTGTTTCCACTTGTCTCCTAGTGTTAGTAAGCAAAAAAGATTGTGTGGCTAAGACTGTGCACCTGCCTACCTTTGTGTGGGAGAGAAAGAAAAAAAAGGATGAAGCGGCAGTGGGAAAACATGGGAGGGTGACAAGTGGGAGACAACACTGACTGGCCATTTCATGAATTGCATGAACAAGGCAGGGTGTTTGGACAATAAACATCTTATGTGGAATCAGCCTGGAACTCTAATTTCCTACCCTGCACTGCTGATTACCCTTTCTGCCAGTTGCCTTGCAATCTCTCTTAACTAGCACTCACTGATCCACACAGAGTTAGTGTTCATGTGTTGAGGCTTCCTACAAATATATCCTCCTGCTTCGTGGTCATGGGTTAAATGGTTTGGGTTTGATATCCCACTGCTACAGGCAGTAGCATGCACCGAGAATATAAGCAGCAGTAATGAGTATACCATAGATGCATGTGTTAGCTATAAGAGGCAATAAGAGACACAGGCATTAGCAAGACTTCCTGTCATTAAGTGTATTGTCTGTGTTTTTGACTACACAGGGGGTATGGATGTCTAGCTTAGGTGTGTAAGTGCTTTGACAATCTACCTCTCAAACAATTCTTCTGCAATTACAAAAAAAAAAAAACTTTTAAAAGCTTGAAAAATCAGTGCCTCTGCTGTAGAAAAAAAATCAATAGCAAAACTCTGAGCCCAAATTACATAATGCTTGCTGAGAGCTTAGAGGAAACTTATTTATACCTGAAATGAGGGGTAATTCTCCTTGAGTGTTCTGTCTACTTGTATAACCACTGTTTTGACCTTCACTGATATTTGGCTTGACCTTGACTGCACTCCATCATTCAAAAGTTGCCAACTAAAATTTCATAATCTCAAAACATGATTCGCATTTGGGTCCAAATGGTTCTTTTTATACCCCACAGGCATTTTAGAAGCAAATTGTGAGAAATCTCAAAATATATCGGACAAAAAAGAAACCCTTTATGCAGAATCCTACAGGCCAAACTTCAAGTACAGAGTTTGTAGTTTCCACCAGTATATCAAAACTTACCAAGATGTTGAATATTTATACATGGGTTGCTAGGGCTTGGCTAACGGACAAATGAGAAAACTAGAAATCACTCAGATGGAAATAGGAACTTCTTCTTCATTTGTTATCTATTAGATTTTTACCCTATACTTACTTGGGTCACAATTTCTCATTCAGTTGAGTGATGATTTCCCATTCAGATTGCTAAGCAGAGGTATCCCTCCTATCTGCATGTTTCCCAGCTATCCCTTAGGCCAAGAGTAGGCAACTATGCAAGCATGGTGGCCAAAGTTGGTCCTTGCAATCCTCTTGGGCCATCCTATGTCTGGTCATACCAAAGGTGAAGTTGCATCACTTCTGGGCACCAGTTTTGGCTAATGGTTAGTCAAGAATAAGCATTTGGGGTATCTGGGCATTCTAAGGGCTGGAGAAAGGATAACTGTGATATTTTGGCATGTTCTAGAACTGTTTGCAGGTAGGAAATTATCTGAAAACCACACTGAATTCCATTACTTTAAATAATGGTGGCCCAAGGGGCTTCTATTTTTTATTTTATTTTATTGCATACAATTGTATACAAAAAAAAGAGAACGAGAATAACACATATCATAGAATTTGTAGCTGAGCAATACAACAGGATTAGTTCTTTTTTTAAGGTAACAAATATATATTATATATCTAAATGATTAATTATGTCTATCCTCATGCTCTTGACTATGTATAACTTTCCTTTTCCTCTTATCTTAGTGAACAGACTAAGGAAGTTAGGTTGCTATTTTACCTGTCCTTGCCAACATTTATCCAAAGAAATAGTATTGATTCTTGTTAGAACTCTACCACCATAATTACAATCTATAAAACTAAGAGAAAAAGAATAGTATACTTATCTCATGTAAAAAAAATACACTTATCTGTTTAATGTCAATTACCAATACGTGAGATTATGGTTACCTCTTTGGAATCTTACCTTCTAACCACTAAACATGTTACTCCAGTAGCAGATCCCATCCCAGGGGGATATAAAATTGATATCAAATATGACTTCTATGCCAGAGAGGTTGCCCGGGTGGGTAAGTAGACAGATAGGTCAAACGACCAAACTTAGTTCAAGGCCAGGAAAATCCCCAGTCATGTTTCCCAAGGAGACCTCAGGCTAGACACGTCCACACAAACAAAGGGTCCTCAGCCACAAATAGCCAACTTGAAGGGATTACTGGGTTTTCCCCAAGTTGAGCAACTCCAACTTCAGAGAATCCTGGTCAAGGTCTATTTACATGAACCAATCATGCAAACCATCAAGTTACCATTGTGCAGCGTTTTTCCTTTTATTTTGACCATTATTCTTCCCAGGAGAGGGCCTGCCCTCGAGGTACATTCTGCTCTATAAGTAGTCCCCGTTTTTGAAAGTCTCTTCAGAGAACTCCCCACCATACTAGCAGACCGGCACTCTGTTAGTCAAGTGCTCCCCTCAACCACCTTTCTTCGCTGAGGTCCTTCATTCTCACTGCTTCCTGGACTGAAGACTTCTGGGCAGGTGCAGTATCACCACCTCTACACCCTCTCCACTATATCTCCTATAATTTTTCACCTCTTTGCCTTCTCAATAGGCCTTGTGTATGTGAGTGAGTGATTGAGTTGGTGCGTGAGAACATATTTGTTAATAAAATCCATTTATTAGTATGATTGTCTGGCTTTTTGCTTGGTGTGACCCTGTAAAAATTGGGTAGAAGATCCTGTTGGGTTACTGTGTCCTTTGTTCTGCTAAGGCTAGTGCTCCGCTAATTTTCCTAATCTTTGCATTTTTGGAGTGAATCAAGGTGTCCCCAAGCGGACCCCCAGAAATCAGGCTAACAAACTATATCTAATTGTTCCATCTTTCTGCCTGTTAACATATTCCATAATATATTACACATTTATCAACATAATAATTTACTACCTACATATTCATTATATAAATTTTTCTATAGTATTTTACAGCTAATCATATTTATCTCTATACTTATGTGAGGGCGATCTGGCTGCGACATCTGTCACCCCATTGATTGCCAGGGTTGATTTGTCTGATCTGGCTGACTAGGCGGGTGTCCCGTTCCTCCCTCACCGCTCCATGTACATCCCTCTCAAAGGCCCTTTTCGCATGGCATTTTCCATGCGAAAGGGCCCCTCGAGTGTCGCACAAATGTGAGGAGCAGTCCACACAACTCGCTCACATTTGCACGATGCTCCAGGGCCTGGTAGGCACTGCTCGTGCACTTTTTCATTTTCGGCTTTAAGCCGAAAATGGTGCGCGGTTGCACATTACTCCTAGGCCCCGTGCACACTTACCTTGCATGCAGAGCCTCGGGAGCCAGGCTGGTCACGCTTCCCAGGCTGCACTGCAAAAGGAAGAGGTGAGGCTCTCACACGAGCAGGAAGCTCGTGTGAAGCAGGAAGCAGGAAGCTCGTGTGAAGCTGAAGAAACCTGGATGCGAGGGTCTCTCACAAGAGGCTGCTCACACGAGCACCGCACCCCAGCGTCGAGAATAGGATGCGGAAAGGGCCAAAGCTGTGCACTCAGTGGAAGAGGATGACCATATCAGAAAGAAGGAGTGTACCATTCATTGGTCAAGGGTATATGATAGCTGCATTCCCCTACTAAAACCTCCAAATAAGCTCAAGGCTCAGGGGATTTCAAGGACACAAAAGTAGGCTTTGGGGGCTGTAAGTGGCCATAGGCCACAATTTCCCCATCCCTGTGGTAGCCTACATCTGTCATACAATGTGATTTTCCTCACCTTGTATCTTACATTTAGTATGATGTATGCTGTGATTGTTCATCCAAAGGTAAGCTTAATTTGCAAATGTGATTGGTAGGGTGTGTATCAATGGAGAAATCCTACTGTGGGAGGGAAAACAGGTTAAACTGCAGGAACTTTACATTTATCTTAATAGTTAGTTTGGCCTCATATCATAATCTCTGAGCCCTATATGGAGAATGTTGGCAACAGAGCACATGTGTCATTCCTTGGGGTCAGATCCTTGTGAGATACTTTGATATATACTGCACTACCATAACTATAATCAGAATAATGAGACTTGTGATATAGGACTAGAAAGTTATTTAACTGTAATAAAATATGATCGGAAAGTATCAGAATACTGAGTTTGTTGTTACTAATTCATGGGCCACCTTGCAACTATCCTTTGAATTTAGTTGAACCCCATGCCTGGCCAGCAGTATGAGGCAGGACAATTAACTACCCCTTCTTGAGTTACTTGCTCCATGACCCACCACAGTAGGGAGAGTCAGGCTGGCATCTTTGGATTTCAATACCCTGGCCCATGGATTCCACACATCTGGAATGGGGTGGGGGGAGTTTTGGGAGACCCCATTACCTTAAAGGTGCCTCAGAGTACTCTCTCATACCAGTCTGTGTCACTTTTTCTGCGCATGTCTGCTTTCCTCAGGGTGCTATTCAACTAAAATTCTGCAGGTGCTGTTTGGCCTATCAGGCACACAATACAGTAGTTTTTATAAACTGTCAAAAACAGGCAAAATTCCTAGTCAGTAAACAAGCAGGTAAACCTGCACAGATTAAGGTGAATGGCTGAGATGCTAAGACTACTTTTTCATTATTTGCTGGCAAAATGCCTTTAGTGACTTTTCAGCTCATGGTTGTGAGTCAGATGGTGCTGTATCATTTCATTTAGACATTTGCAGCAGGGGGCTTTTTCTTAACTGCAATTATAAAAATGCGTACATATTTTTGTGACTGCCTTCACAGTAATTTGCATTTATTTAATAAATATGCTTGTCCCTCTGAATTTCCTTTTTTCCCCAAGTGTTCCTATCAAATGAAACATGTAGTTCCTCAGATAATAAGAGTTTTGCCAGATGGTTCCATTTTGATGCACCACAGTTGATTTAATTATAGAAATTATCTGCAAACTACAACATATTTTAACGAAATTCCATGACAAATAGTTTGCCTTACTAAACATTAGCCTTACTATTGATGGAACTACCCTGAGATGCTTTTGTGTGTCTCAGGGTATCTACTTTAGGACAGCCAATGAACTCTTTTTGATTGGCATCTATTACACCATGCAGGCACCTGCTACCTCTGTGGACAATGGGAAGTACAGGAATCTCTGTAAAATATTATCCATCCTTTTCATAAAACAGATAATATTTTTGTGCACTTGTGCCTGAAGCTAAGGAACCATGAACTTAATGGCTAGAATCCTGTTGGTGACAGATTCAGGGGTAACCCCCAGTTATGGTATGGCATGGTATGTATTTTTTTGATATTGAGAAACAAGGTATCCTTCATTGCTTTGTATATTGTCCCTCATTCTGAGTGTGTGACAGCAGCCAGGATGCCCAGAGGCATAGTTCAATTTTCACAACCACTAGTCAGCGATGGAAGCATGCCTGGGCACATTCCAGCTGCCTTTGATCATCCAAGGAGAAATGACGTCTTGATGAGAACACAAAACTGTTTCTGTGAGAGCCTGACAGTGCAACCAGGAAGGAAGTGAGAAAGAGATAGCAGCTTCTGTCTGCCCAGGCAATAGTACAAGTATGCTGATGAAGACCTGTGTTCATCCAGCATGTGTACTGGATCTCAGCCTATGTTTCATAGAGCCTCTGCTTCTAGCTATCTTTGAAAGTTCTGCAGTGAATTCTCTTAATGGTGATTCCTTGAACACAAAAGATACCACTGTCTTGCTTTATTGCTTCAATAGAAATATTGTCCTTTCTCTCTTTTTTTAAAAAATGAGGGCTTTCATATCCGATATAATGAGAAACATAAATTTACTGTGGCATTTTGTTTCACAATGCAGAGGATACAGGAAGAAAAAAAAAATCAACCATTTCATGGATTTGTTTCTCTTACTGCCTCTCTTCCTCAAGCAAAGCCACTTATCCTCACAAGTTTTTTTAAAATCTATGTTCTACCAGTACACAGCATATTACTTTTATTCATTTTCTGCAAGGATGAAGCCTGTCACCCTTCTGTGCAATGCTGGCAAGAGTATTTTCTGAGGGAAAGCAAAATATTTCACAAAATGTCACTAGGAATATGTTGGAGGAATTTCCTCTTACATGGTACCAAAAATGGACAAAAGAAGGCACAGACCTGTGTGGGAAGGGGGGGATAGGTTAATTTGTATTCGTATATGTAAGTTAGAAATAATGACTAGAATTTAAACAGCAAAAACAACAACAACATTATTTCATTGTAGTAAGGAACACTGAGAATAGGTGACTTTTTAAAACACACTAAAAAAACCCTGTGCTTTTTTCAGGTGTATAACACAATGCAGCTTAACACAAACAAAAAAGGGCAAAAAGAGTACTAACAGAGGGTATCATGATA